>WBMY01008043.1:227071-265904 GCA_013397315.1 Donacobius atricapilla | reverse complement strand
GAGGCTCACATGATGCAGTGTCGGGCGGGCTGCATTAGTAGAGCTGGAAGTCACAAACAGACTGTGTCTCTTGTAAAAAGTTACCAAAAGAATCAAGAGAGACTTGTCTCTCTCAAAAGACTGAATGAAAGACTATTTTATTAAGTGATGCTGACTTAAGAGTTCTGATGTTTTGTCCGTTGCATTGTTTTTTCGTGAAAAAGTAAATTGTTGCTAGGGAAGAAGAGGGGTTGTTTTTGAGAGAGTTTCGTAGTTGGTTTTTTTTTGTTTGTTTACCTTTACTGTATGTTAATAAATCTAACTGTTTCTATTTTGAATTGAACCTGTTTTGCTTTTCTTTTAATCCTATTCCACTAAAATAAAAATTAAGCAAATGTGATAACCACTACATCTTTTAGTGTTTCCGCCCAGTTAATTAAATTTTAACCCATTACAGACGTAAATGACTCGGAGATGTAAGTGGATTGGAGACACTGGCCCATGGGTTTATGATGTTGCTTTGCGTACGCTGGAGATTTAATACCAGCATTGAAGAAACTGCAGTCACAGCGCTGCCGCAGCATGTCCCTGTGTTCACAGTGAGAAGAGATTTCTGTAAGTCTACATTCCTGTAGACTTGTGTTACAATGTTAGCAAAGTTTGCATTGATAACTTTGTGACATTCAGCACAACAATTGAATGTGAAAGTAGGGTGCTACGCTGAAGTGACTTACATGCATTAGTATTGTATGTCCAGCAGCGGCTGCTCTGGCCCTAGGGCTGTTCATAAATCTTCAGCTTTTTTAATACTTAGCAAAATAATAATATTTTAGTTTCTTGGACATAATGAAGATAAGTCATATTTTCCCTGTTGGGTTTTGGTTTTTTTTTGGTACAAAGACGTGTCTAGGGAACTTGGTCAACAGCCAGTTCAAGAGAAATACTAAAAGTGAGAAGTACTTTAGACATACATTAGCTAGATAAATTAGATAGCTTGAAAGCTCCTTTCATCTCTTTAGAATAATCAAGGAACTTGGTCCACCTCCAATTCAAGATATTTATTTGACTAGCTGCAAGGGGGTATAAAATACCCCATAGCATTTGGAAATACAGAACTAAAACAGCCAAACCTGAAGAAAAAATACACCAGTGAATACCAGCAGCCAGAGGTAATCCTCACTGATGCAGAACCCCTCAATCCTGACTGCCTGCATTGATTTGGTTTGATATTTGTAGTCAGATCTTGCTCCTGAAAGCAATGAAACTGTCCTCTGTGACACTGCAGTTCAGGCAGCAGACCAAATTACTTCATCTTCCAGAGCTGAGATCCTAATTTGGCTTGCCAAGGCCTGGAAATACCCTTAAGTATTAATTTCTTTCAGTCATGGAAAGGGTTTAAAATTCACTTAGTCAAATATGTGCAGGACTATACTCTGAGTTTTGTATACTTCATCATAAGGCTTCTCATAATCATTTCCTCAATTCTTCACAGAGCCCTTTGAGAATAGGCTGCTAAAGAACTGAAAACAACCTGTTATTCACACACAGGGCTGTAAAAAAATGAGCCTGAAAGAGTAGTTGGTGCTAGTCTTTAGTTTTCTCACTTGTGTTTTGTGTCTGTTGTCTTTGCCAAATTTACTTTCTGTGTCACAACACATAAAATGCCTAGCAAGACTTTCGAGCTCAAAGTCATGTTTGTTTGTGGACTTTGTTACTTTGATTCTAGATTAAATTTCATAAGACATAATGAATGACATATGTCTAGTTTTAGGTTCACCAAGCTATATTTTGGCTCTTTCAGTATCATGATATGGCCTCAGAGAGTCAGGAGAATGTCCTGGCCCTTTTCCTAGTGATTTTCCTCTTGCTAAGAGGGAGATCTGGAAACAGAACATCACCCCCTCTTCCCTGGGAGGGAGCCACAATGTACACCATCACCTTCTTGGACCTGAACATGTGAGCAACCGAGTAGGCAATCCACACCACTGAGTTCACCTGCTCCTCATTCCAGAGACATGCAGACAGCCTTCCCCTGGAAGCATCTTTGAGTGAAGGGAAAACACCAAGGATGACACTAAACTCAGTCCAGGTGTCACAGGATTTGCTGTACATAATGTTTGATTTTGGCTTTTTGGTCAGACAGAGTCAGAATATTTCACAGAACCTTCATAAAAAACTTTTCATGGTCTCTAAATAGATATTTTCTGCTTTTAAACCTCAACTGAATTGTGTGGATATAGGTTTTGTAACTCAAAAGGGTCTGACATGTAGATGAGTAGGGAGGCTAATCATTTTTGCTGTAAAGAAGAAAAATATGTGTGTTTTCTCATGCTTAGTAGAGTGTAATAGATATCCTAGATGATAAAGGCTCACAATTGTAGAGTAGTTAAAGCAGGGCTCGTCAGTTTAAATGAATTAAAATCCTTTTAATTCCTCAGAGACCTCTCAATTTCTTTTCGTATTTAAACTGTAGTCACAGCCTCCTGTTAACTAATACGCATGCTGTGGATTTTCCATCCTATTCATCACAAATTCCTGCAGTAGTGGGAATGGGGGAGAGGGAGAGGAGGGACTTCGGCTCAGTTATAAATCACCAAGAAGTGACTGACAAATACCAAGGTAGACCTTTGCACAGCACTATGCTGGAGATGGCACATGGCCAGGCAGGCTGCAGAGACACATGGTGCTATCTCTGAGCAATTTTAGGGAAATGATATGTTTATTCTAAAGTAAGGGGGTAGGGGGAAGGAGTGATGGTTTTAATGGACCTCTTGCCATTTCAGGTTTTAGACAATGGAAAAACAAACAATTAGAAATGCCATTTCCTGTTTTATTTCATATGCAGACAAGAAAAAAATGAAAAAAGTCAATATCATTAACAGTAAAAGATAAAAGAGACAATAAAATTTATTTTGTTTGTTCTAAATATGTTGTGCATTTAATGTTTCATCTCCAGGCTTTGGTCATACTTCCATGTAATATATTAGTATGCAATATATTTGACTTTCAGCATATTTTATGTTTCTGAAGAAAGCATTTTTGTGTGAAGTAAAAAATCTGGTTTCCAAACCACTTTAATCTAAATTATTACATATATTATATGTATATATATTTAATAATGTGTCCATAAATATGGTCATTTATATGATTTATTCACACATCTGTCTGATCACAGTTTGGTACTGCCTGATAGCTACAACTATGCAACATAAGACTTACATCATAATTCTTCAAGTCTGTGCCATTTTTTGTTGATCATTACAAGAGGACAGGTTGATCATACTTCAACATGGACACTAATATATGCAGTCAGTGTGTCTACTTTGCATTGATTTACTCAAGGGGACACAATAATATATAAAACTGAATAGAAGAGGGAAGAATTCAAGAAAAATTGAACAAGAAGCAGAGCCTGTCTCTGCACACTTTTCTCCTAAGAAAATATTATGGCCCATATGATATGCAACTCACATTTACATTCTGTCAAAAAATGTTATGCATATTACACACCTAGGGGAAAAAAAAAAATATATATATATATATATAGCTTTTTTCCCCTGATTCAGTATCAATTTTTTTAAATCACTTTTTTTTTGGAAGTAAAATGTATTTTTTTCAATCAGGTTTATTTATGCTAATAGCAGAAAAATAAGTGAATGAAAAAGGATATAAAACTATTTTCAGGGTTCAAAAAATACAGAAAGGAAACATTCCAATCACAATCCCTTTCATCTTTTGCAGCTTACTGATCACAGGCAGAAGGGAAAAATGTGGAACATATTCCAGATTTCCTACTTGACTGTTGTTTCAGTGCCAAGAGGAAAATAAAATATTATGTAAAATATTAAACATTATGGGCCAAATATTCTTCAGGGGGTCTGGAAGAAAGAGCAAAAAAAAAGTTTTTAAATAGGGGTAATTATATTAACTTACTTTCTCAAAGACTTTGGAATACATAGCTCAAAAGTGACAAGTATCTGACAATTAATAAAAAAAATAATCCATTCAGCATTCTTACAAAACTGACTATTCAGCACAAATCACAAACATTACAGAAGCCAATTCCAGGCAAATTTCCAAAAAACTAAAACCACTGAGTTTCAGAGGTGATGAAAGCAAAGTGTTAATTACTAAGCAGATTGCTTAGTTTTCCTTCTCTTCATATCATAAACGTTGTTCTTGAAGTTACACAAGCAGACGTTTGCTCTCACTGGGGTTCAGAATAAGCCAAGCACAGGGACCCTGGCTGGCAAGTTTAGTTATGCCAATGCCTAGCTTTTATTGACCCTGTGAATAGGCTCTGGACGAGGATAGAAAGCTATCACTGAGATGAAAACAGCTCGCTTTTTAACAGTGAAAAGTGAATATAAGAACTGAAATTTAAGAAGTCAGCAAGCAAAGCAAACTTTAAGATTGTTTATACAGTGGGTTAAGGTGATTTTTTTGTTGTGTTTATGTCATATAAATCAAATTGAAAATAGACATTGTGAGTCGATTTTACTTGATGCCAGGAAAATCTACATGTTCAGGAAAAGAGACAAAGAGAACATAGCAGGGAGTTTGTTTTCGAAAAGAAATGAAAAATCCACAACTGCAGTTCTCCGTCTGCCATCCCTGACTGATTACTTGCAGCATCCAGCAGAGATGATCAGAAAGGAATTTGAATGAAAGCAGGTTAGCAACTTTGCAGTTTTATTTAAGGAGAAAAAACTGTGTGAGTAGAGCCATGAGATCAGTCATGGAGGTGATCAAGAGCAGAAGTGGATACATTGACCTGCAGTATTAGGAAGACTGGAAGTAGATGCATCAAACCCCAGGACTTGGTAAGTGACTTTGAAGAAGGATACAAAAAGGCTGGACTGCATACTATGGAAACCTTTCTAACGCTTCTAAGACAGTCACGGTCTCTCCAAGAGAAGGGAGAAGGAAAATCACTCTACATGCTCAGATTGCCATGGATTATTTGGACCTGAGAAGTGGCAGAAGACTGACATCTCTGCAAGAGAGGTCAGAAGAAGGCAGTGGTCAAGGAATTACACACCATCCTCCAACATAATTTGTGAGAAAGGGACTTTGCCACCTCCATGATAGCCAGACAGACCCTTTTTTGTTTATTCCTTTTACTCATGAGCAGGGATGAGCAGATGCATCAGACTTTGGAACTGTGTTGTGTTTTCAACCATACACATAGTCCAATACACATGTATCCCACAGAGCTGCTGAAGATTTTAACTGGTCTGGAAGGAGTCAGTGTTCTAATACACATTACCATAATCTTGGCAGGCAAAGTCTGCTCTTTCTAAGGACTGTCAAATTCTTTGGATATTTTGACTGTGTATGTGCAAATCAACAACTCATTGAAAATGAGAGTAGTGTGTCTGTAGCCATGCCACAGCAGAGTCAGACAAAATGCACTCAGGCAACGTGAGAGCTCCCTGTGTGCCTCCACAGTGTCTCCCAGGCTGAGCAGAGCAGGCCAAATGGCAGATTTTGTGAAGCAGAAAATCCCTTGGCATTCAAGATCAAGTCAGCAGAGTGTCATCACTTGCTGACAAACAATGAGCTCTCATTTTGAGTCAGAGCTCTTGCAACTGAAATTTATGCAACACATTACATGTTTATTCATCCAGTCTAACCAGAAAGCAGAGTCTTAAAGATTTATTTCACTTTACATTTAATTTACATTCCAAAAATTGTATCACAGTTTCTATTTGTCTTTGCATCAGTGCAGGGACCCAAATGAGCAGAATTTTATTCATAATTTACTATTATTTAAGCTTGTTTGGGAGCAGAAAAAAATGTACCTCAATAACTTGTCAAGTGAATGATTTCTACTTAGGATAATAAATATTTCTGAAAAAGTGACCTGATCATCTTGGTGATCTATTGACTACTTATAAGAGATGAGAGAAATTTAAAGGAAGGCTGACTAACATAAGTCAGCTTCATTATTCACTCTGAAAAAAAAGTGAATTCAGAGAAATCATTTTATCAAGATGTTTCCAGATAAAAAATGTTTGAAATCACTGTTCTGAATTAATCTGTAATCATATTTCTTTCTGCATTATTTCCAGAATAAATGATAAAAATCTCACACATTTAGCATGGAGGAACTCATTAAACACCAAGGACTCATCACTTTATGGAATTTTCATTCTTTTTTTTTGAGTTACAAAAATGGCATTATAATTCAGCACATCAAAAATGTATTCATGTAAAAAAAGAATTAGACAAAGAAATGGGAGGTGATATTTTTTACTTTATTTCTTCATTTTTTTCTGAAAAAAGTAGGCTAAATATTTTTTAAAACCATTTTTTTCATTAATATACTATTTTTAATAATGTAATGAATCTGACAGTTTTAAAGGAGTTTTTCTCAGCTAAGTGGCATGACAGATAGATACGCACAAAATTTATAAATTATAGAACATAGATAGATAAATAGATAGATAATTTTCTGCTTCAGTGTGACTAGATCTTTTTCCAAAGAACAACAAAAATATTCTTGAGGTGAAAGACATCTATTTTAGCAAAGGAAGGACTTGCAAAGATGTGTAAAAGGAGATATGCAAAACCATTATGACCTAGCGAGTTATCATTACTTGTTTCCTTCAGAATGCCTACAGAATAAATAGGTCATCATATGACTTATTCATCTTTAGAATTTGTGGTTCTAACCTGTGCTTTTAGCTTCAGAAATGCTGACTAATTGCATGTTTGCTAATATGCCAGTTCAGTCTCATTTGATGAAATAAGCAGCATGATTTCACATACAATGTCTTACGGTGCTTCACAATCCAACCAAATTTTTTGATGTGCCAGGAAGATTTTTGTCTCTTTGGGTGCCAGTTGTTCATTTGAACCATAATTGCATTTTCAAAACTCTAAAATATCTGTACAAATAAACCCCCAAAAAGCGTCTACCTCTATTTTTTTCATTCAATTATGTGGAGCAAAGCACATCACCAGAAATGGAGCAAGATTTATCAATAAGCCTGGAAATACCTGGAGACTTGCAAATAGAATGCTCACAGCAATAAAAAGGGCCATTATGACACCACACCATAACGGCACTTGAGTTGATGCTTATAAAGGACATACACTCATGTATGTTTTACCGATTCAACAGAGAATTTGGTTTTGTTCTGGTTAGTAGCTGATAAAGGTTTCCATAATGGAAAGCGTTAATAGTCCAGCCTTGGTGATACAGCAAAACTGAGCAGGCCAGCCAATTTCCACCCAAAGGCATCTCACCACAGAAACACAAAGCGGCTACAGAGGAGCACAGTGGAAAAGAGCTATTTCTGAACTATACATAATGATCATGGCTGCTGGACTTGAGGATCTTAGAGGACTTTTCCAACAAAAACAATTCTATGATTCTATAATCTGTTTGCCATTAATAGCTAGCATCCTTCCAAAAATGTGGGCTATCTCTGGAACTTTTTCCTAATTTTGGAGTTGCACAGTAGAAAGTCTTTATACAAAGTCCTATTACAGAGTGTGACGATGTAAATATATGCAATATTAATAGACCTTTCCAAAATTAATAGGTGTTTCCAGTGTTTCTACTTCCTTTCTTAACTTTCATGTTGCATTGGTGAAACGTGGAATATTTTCTTAGAAAGTCTCATGAATATGAAGAGAGAAAAAAGAAATACAGGTAACCCTACAGACTTACTGGTTGCTTTTCCTGACGCGTAGTTCATGTTTATGTAACTAATGTTTCTGTCCTGTACTTGCACAAGGACACTTATGTTTGTTTTTTTTCCTTCAGCAAATAAAAAACTTTTGTTTTAATCAGAAAAAATGGCAATGTGTCATACAGCAGGTAATAATTTACCATGAAGAGAAATCAGATGTATACAATTATGTTGGCAGCATTAAAGATTTGCTCTAAATTAAGATGGGATTTTTTTTTTTTTTACATTTTGTCCCTGTTTTTCATTAGTTCTGTTCTCATCTTCTGTTGAACTTCCAGTCAAAAAAGCCAGAAGAGACTGATGCACTGGAGAAGGGGCAATAGCTCACTCTGGTTTCTTGTTCCTAGACTTCATGTAGAAATTTGAGAGAACTTTGGAGCCAGCTTTCCTCAAATGATAGAAAGACTGACAGCAGCTCCTTTCCCTTGTAAAAACCCTCAGCCAGCATGAAGCCTACTTAGTACAATAAACAACACAGTGTGAACTATTTTTGCAGGTGAGATGTCCTGCTGGTGGCCCACCCATAAATCAAGGACACTGCCTAACAGCTAGGGAAGCAGACAGAGCTAAAAAAGGGGAAATGAAGTGTTGCACATAACCCCCTACTGACTGAAGGTCACAGACCCGTTGAGACTGACAATTTATTATAATTTATTAGTGTTGCATTTCTTCTTTAAACCAGCAGGAGCATCAGAATCCAAGCATATGAATTCTGAAAAACTGCAGAAGAATAAAAGGTCTTTTGACAATGTGTAGTGTGTGCGTGTGAAGTAAAGGGAAATAAGGCAAAGGTAGCTAATTCAATCAATTTGCTTTTGACAAATGCAAAGTTTGAATAAATGGTGAAAAGCAGTATTTGTAAATATTTTAAGATGGACAAAAATTATTAATTGAGTAGCCTTTGATAAACATGTGCCAAAATTTTACTTTCCTCAGTGACTGGTACTTATTATTTAGACCTGATATAAATGACCTCTGGGATTGTTACTGTAAAAAGTAATTAAAAGAACTAAGTCTTTTGTTTTTATTAGGAAAGAGATTAATACCATGTGAAGTCAGTAAAAAGCCATGGTTTTGAAAGCCCAAATTTGGAGCAAATTTTGTAGTCCTTCATCGAGAAAGGACATGAAGCCCACAAATATCTGAACTACTTTGATCACATAGTTAAATATTTCAGCTGATGCCAGGTTGCGTAGTTCTCAGAAACTGTTTGTCTGCCACGTAAAGAGACAATCCATGATCTACAGAACATCTGCATTGTCTCTTTAGTACTACAGTGGGGAATAATGCCCTTGCTTATATATATAATATATAATATTCTAAAATGTTCCTAACAAATGGAAACCTATTTTCCTACTTTTCTTAGATTTTTCCCAAATTTAGATACCACATTACCTAGTACATACTGCTGCTTTTGAAGTATTTAAAATAGGAATTTCTTCATTTCTGAGGAAATCAAAAATTGTGATTTTAGGAGTTATGGTAGACTCTATGTAGTCACGGAAACATTCAAAATGAAATAACAAACCTAGCCAAGTGAATTCACTAGCTTCACATGGCTGGATTGATAAATCCTAAAGATTTCCTGGGAACGAAACATGAATATCAAAGTCATGTGTTGGGGAACATTTTTTTAATCAGTTATACCATTTAAAAAACTCCTAAACCAGAACAATACAATGCCCCTCAGGAAAAGGAATGATCAAAAGAAAAAAGCCCTCTGGCAGATATAAATCACCCCACTTAATGCATTACTGGAAGATTTTTATTTTTGGGCAATGAAGGTAGTTTAAAAATACAGTTTGACCATGTGATACAATCTCTCATGATTAGGAGGGTGAGATGCCAGCAGCTGCTCTGTCACTGCAGATCCTAAATTCAGCATTTTCCCCCTTCCTTCAGTATTCAAATGACCTTTTGCTGTAACTTAAATTGCTTAATAGTGAACTACCACTTTCTGTCTCTGATCTGTGTTGCTGAAATTTGAATATAACAGCTATTTCCTGCTACATTCTTACTTAACAATGCTCTCTTACCCTACATGTTTTCCCACTTGAAATGATCACCTCTGAACTTGGAAATGCTATTTCCTACAGCACATGGGTGAAAGTATGCTCCTTTAAGAAGCAGGTACAGATGGCAAGTCCATCAGCTAAGTTCAAACTGGAGGTCAAGAGAGGAAAAGGAAATTACCCCTACCACTCATCTCAGACTCTGCCCTCTTTTACTGTCTCCTTTGACTGTTGGTAAATTTAGTTCATAGTTTCCCCAACCAGCACCTATCTTAGCCAGTGACAGTGGGAAATCAATATATCCACCACATTTGACCTTATCACCTTTAAAGCAGTATTTTATAAATCACTCAGGATAAACAGTCATGATCACAGAGTTAGCTAAAGGTGGAATCAACTACATCTAAACCATTACTGGCAGATGTTTGTCTAATTTTTCCTAAAACTTTCAGCAACTGAGACTTCATAGCTACCCTCAGAAATCTCTTCCACTGAGTAATTATCCTTACTAATAGAAAATCTTTTCTCTTGTCTAACCTAAATATTCCTAGCTGTATTTTAGCCTGCTGTTTCTCTCCCTGAAGTTCAATGAATCAAAATCCTAAACAATGCCTGGAGATCATGGATCTCACATTAGCAGCAGACATTTAGATATTTGAAGACTTACACAGACCCCTTGGTTTTCTATTCCTTGTACCCCACCACCCCAACTACTCCTTCAAGGCCACGTATTCTAGATTTCTGATAAACCCTTTTGTTCTGCTTTGCTCTCCCCTTCTTTTGGTCCATAAGCTTGTGGAAATATGGTGCCTCTAATTGGATGCAGTAATGCTCCAGCTGAGGCCAGTATTCAGCAGAGCAGCTGTTTTACATATAATACTTATGTTTATACATCCTGATACAGTGTTTGCTTTTTAAAAGTATTTTTGACAGAAGTTAAACATTGAGAATTCATGCTTAGTTTGGGGCCCTTTCTAGTTCTCCTTTTCTGCAGAACTACCAGCCAGCTGGAGATCCATCTTCATAGCGCAACACAAAACCAGGGAATCCTTCCCCTCTGTGTTGGAGGACCCTGATACGAAGAGATACTGGGCTGGTTTGACAATTTATGTTACCTGTTATGTAACAGGTTTTTATCTTCAATGTGTGTACATGCGACCCATTTGATTATTTTTCTCTTGTTTCTCTGGGACTCTATTTATTCCAGCTCTTCAGTAACTCTTTCCTCTAGCAAAATGAAGATAAAATTATCTGTCTTGCTAGTCTTAGGCCAAGGTTGATGTGTGCATTATATGGGCATGCCTCTTAAGAAAAAACGTCATATGGATAGAAGATGGTTACCTCTCTCTCATAACTAAAGACGAAGGGAGGTCTTTTCTAAAAGAGGTCTAGGTGGCCTAAGGACTTAAGTTCTACTAATTATATCTCTGGGCTCAGCAGCAAGCCCTTGTTCAAGTAACTCGACTGATTTAAACCAGTTGTGGCATAGAGCTAAAGGAAGAGGCCCAGAGCTGTTTTATGTGCAAATCATACAGTCTGCAGTCGTAGTTGAAAACCAAAATAATTTACTCAGAGATGCTCCCAAAAAGAAACCTGTTTCTGATGAATCATGAAGAGTTTCAACCTTCAGATATCCAAAAGGATACTGTTTGATTAATTTTAATTTTTGATCTATGTTACCTTGTAGCACAATCCAGCACCCAGGAAACAATCACTAACCCGACATGAGGCATGCAGAGTGCGTCAAACAAAGAAAAATTGTTTTATGGCTCAGCTAAGAAGCACCTGCAGTCACAAAGCACCCTGATTTCAAAGCATTCACAGCCCACATATATGAACCTATGTTCATCCTGCTCAGTTTTAATTCATTTTAATTGATATGTTTAGAGTAGGCATGCACACTCTTAACTTTCTTCTGGAGTCAATTAAGAAAGGGCAAAAAGTTATTCAAAGTCTCCAAGATCTGAATTGTATCCCAGAGGTATTAATCTTTATTAATTATGCATTTAGTTAAGAAGTTACTAGTCTTTGTGCTCTAAAGCCCCCATGTCAAGTGGCACTGGGTTTTCTACTTTTTAGGTACCTCAACGGTAGAGAGAATGGGAAACATCAAAATTATGTAAATAACAGGGTGAAAAACTTAATGTGAATTGGAAAAGAAAGCACTTTTTTATCTCCCTCAAAATTTGACCCTATCAGCTAAATTTCTATCTTCACCAGAAATGTTCTTCATAGCAGAAAAGGCTGTCTTGACTCGTTTCTAAGAGTCACTGCTTTCCCTATGAGATGCACACAACTCATCCTGTGGCACTGGGCTGCGCTAGTGGAGCTGGTATAGAACTCATTCTAGAATGACGAGCGGAATTATGGAGCTTTGCTCCAACTCATCCTCTGAACAAATGCTCTTGTCATCTGGTCAGGAATGTTATGACAACACAATATTTTGGGGAATTAAAAAGCATTAACAAAATTATTTTGATTAGAAGGATAATGTTTTTGAACATACTAGCTTGCAAAAAGATGCATACAGGGTTTCCTTTTACAAACATCATTATAATAAGAGCTTTGGCCCTGGCATGAAAATCTCTTTTACGCTGAAATATCAGGGTATTTTTATCAGACTAAAATAATTAGATTGATTGCATTTGACTTCTCTTTTTTCTAATCAGTTTACAGAGATTCTACAAGTTGATGTCTCATCAAGAGTCAGTCAGGAAGCTTAGGAAGGTTTCAATGTTGCTGTAAGGATTAGAAATATTCCCAGTTGACTCAAAGCTGCTTTGTGGCACTTCTGATTACTTTATTTTACCTTCTTTTCCTTATCCTAACTTCACCCCCCAGACTTATTTCTGTTATTTCATGTGCATTCATTGTTTAAATAGCTATAAACATCTTCACTCCCCTCATCCCTAACTACTATTTTGAAGGTCATGCGCATGGCATAATTTGGAATGAGGGAGATTATTCTTAGTGAAGACCAGACCACTCACTAGTATTTAATACCTAGCGAACTCTAAGGATAAACTTCTGAAGTATTACATATTGGTCTGATTTTTTCTACCTTTATTTCAAGGATAAGCATAATCAGCACAGTACTGAGTGATTTTGGGAATAATCAGAAATTTTTCCAGTAAAATATATTAGACTCTAAGATTTTGCACACCCACTGGAATTGGAAATGTTTGCATTTCTTGCCTGGTTTTTGCTCAGGAAGAGGTAGTTATGGTTAAATTATCCATATTCATTAGTGTACTGGTGAAGAGCTAAATTTACAAACCCACATCTGTGGCGATATTTCCAAACATATTCTGCCTCCCTGGAAATGTCACTCAGAAATATGAACAAGCCTGTTCAATTCTCTGTGTGAAAATCCAGCCACCAAACATTCTGCACAGTAAACTTAGTTTTCACTCATAGAAAAGCAAACAAAGCCTGTACTGTAATGGCTTTTGATCCTATAATCCACACCAGAGCTCAGAGGTGAGCCAGCAATTTGCAGAGCTTTGCCCCTGAGCCTTGCTGGCACTTTTCTGCTATTCAAGTACACACTGTCCTGGTGTCTGATCCAAATTACAGATATGGTAGAAAGCAAAGGAGCTTGCAGAGCATACTCTACAACCTTTAATTGCCAACATTTTTTAACCTATTTTTTTTACCCTTTTCTTTTTCTGCTAAGGAAAATTCTTACTCTTAAAATTGTCATGTGATTCAGTTCAACACAACATTATGCCTGCCAACAAGTCAGCATAAATGTGGAACAATGAAAAAACATCTTTTTCACATGCCTTTTTTTTTTTTTTATTTCTCACACACACAAAGTTTATTTTCTTCCATTACAGTTTCCAGTTCTCAAAATCCCAGCATCTACATTATAAGCCAAAACTAACTCATAAATTCCACTCAACTTGTGAGCTACTGTGCAAATCCTTTTTCAGGAATTTCACTGTAATATTCATCATAATAGTGAGCATTGCTTGATTTTCATATCTCACTGAGACTAAGTTCTCTATAACAAGAAAGTACATCTTATGGAAACTTCGGTTATAAAAGAGGACATTCTGCACTGATTGATATCATGCCTGTATTACCAAAGAAATGCCAAAAAGGCTAATTTAGATACGGAGAAAAAAGAATGTCTTATCAAAAAAATGTTTAATGCCAGAGGGGAAATATGATCACTCAGACAGGATTAGAGAAACTTCTTATTTGGCTTACCTAGAATTATTGGGGAGGAAAAATTAAAAATCACTAGGAGTAAGGAAAAAAAAAAGGCTGAAATAATCCATATTAGTTACTAATCAATTACATTGCACTAAAATGTCAATACAGAGCTATTTGCAGAGCAGGCTAAAGTCCTGCTACTCAGGACTGGGAAGCAGACGATGCAGATCTCTGCTCAGTCACAGAGTTCTCATGTAAAGCAAGTCCTTTTTCTGCTTTTGGTCTTGCTTCCTCATTAGTGAGAGAGAGCAGCCACTGCTGGCTGGGCCATTTATGCTAGCAAATATTTTTTCTGCACTGCATGTTTGTTATTCCCCATAAGAAGCTAGCCACTAATCAGGCATATATGGAGGCTCCTCAAAATATGTCAAGGTTTGACAAGAACCACGAGGAGTATAATCCTCATTTAGAGATGCAGAAATTTTGACTGAGTTGAGTGGGAGGTCCTGCATCCTGATCCAGCTGTAGCCAGTGCCAGACATTCCACAAAAGTACCCTAGGCCCCTGGAATTGTGTAAAAGGGGGTTAATGGGAGAAAATACCTCATAGGTTCTGAGGAAGCAATCTTTCAGTCTGATGCAAGATCTTCAGATTTGATTTTAGTTTCTTTTGTTTAATTCTTTTTCTTATTGTCCAAATAAATAAAATGTTTTAATTCCTTTTTGGATATTTTCAAGTAGCAGTATATTGTAACAGTTAATTTCAGAAAGAGATTACACATTGTATAATGGTTTGGGTCCAAATTATTACAATTTAAACATGCATAGCACCTTAGTTTTGCCCTGGATGTAACAATGCAACGTACAGCGTTCCCAGTAGGGTGGACTTTGCACCTTTCAAGGTTCACTGAGAAGCCCTTTGCCAGTGCTACCCCAGCATCTTTATCCTTCCTCAGTCTGTACCCCAGCGAGCTCTGTTGTGTGCAAATCCACGAGTGGGAGAGAAAAACATACAAAAGCAACAAGTACTTCAGCTTGGTAGGGCCCACCAAAATGAGTAAATCACTGAGGAAAAGCAGAATGATGAGCTTCTTGGGTTTCTATCCCCAAGAAACACCAATGACTTGCTACAACAATGCTCACTGCCTTGAACTAGTTCAAGATGTGCATTTCCAGACTAAACTACATTAGTCCTGGACATCCTTGATATCAAGGTAGTTTTGCCTTCTGACATATGCCTGCATTCCAACCAGAGAGCATGGGCTGGGAAAATGGGAAAGCTGAAACAGAGAAAGGTTATTGAAGCAAAAAAAGCTTGTTATGTTTTACAACCTGATGGCACACTTTGGAAAGAGGAGATGCTGGGACCTGGTGAAAACTGCTCCTCTGGGTATAGGGAGTCTACAGGGGGCAATCAAACAGCAACCAGGACTGTGTACATTAAGTGGTCAAGGCATATAATTGTAATTAAATTGTGATTAGCTCATAGCTCATGTCATCCAGATACATGAGTTAATAGGAAGAGCTGAAAGGTATACACTGTGTAGATCAGCACTTCAGGTGGAGGGATGACCTGAACAGTGGAGACTTGTGGAAGACCTGACAACAACACGTGTGTCCCTGAGCGTGCTCAGTGGTGAGCCCAGAACTCCTCATTCCTCAAGTAGGAAATCCAGAGGAGAGGAGGATTTCCTGAGTTAGATGGAACTACATATAGGAGGCTGCTGCAAGGTGAGATCTGAGAGGTTCGCACCTCTGGAGGGTTCCCAGCACCCCACTCACAATAAATGTGGGTCAAGGCCACAACAGAAATCTAGGGAACCTCAGCCTACCCTTGAGGGAACCATGTGGGACTCATTAATAAGACAATGTGATGTCATTTAGGAGAGAAGAGCAAGAGGCATCAGCATTGCAATATTTTTGAGTGTTGAGGGGCAATGTATACAGCATATTTATCCCTTATGGGGACAGCTGACAAAGCGCCTCAGGAATGAATATTGTGAATCATGGAGGAGTTTGGCTAGGAATTAAACTCCAAGTTACTCAATGCTATTGAGACTAAGATGCACCCAGGTGCACAGAGAAACAGAACAGGAGGGCCTAAAAAACTCAGAAATTACAGTCTCATCTTTAAGCTGCCTTCCACATTTGGCAGTGGCTGAATAGGTCCTTTGGAGCTTTATGCAGTTATAAATAAGCACCTAAAACTTACACCCTCTTGCAGTATTTTTTAAAAGTCATTTGGATAGTATAATCTGGTTCTGGTAGTTGCTCCTCCATGAAGCACAATTGTTCTAGTAGCTCATTTATGTTTCAGCCCCTGGAAAAGTCTCTACCTTTCTTTTATTATTATTAAAAGGATCCTCTGATGTTCTTTGCCCTCTGACACAATTAAAAGATAAAAGGATATGTGAGAGTCCTCTTGGTGGTGGTTATGAGTTATATCCACTCCTGACTTCATTGGAAGGGACCCATAATGAGAGGAATTTGCAAGAAAGAACAAGGCCTTAAAACAAGCTTCTGAACACTGATATAAAAAGCCAGTAACTCTCTGGATTCAGTTCTAATTCTGAGCACTAAATATTTCCCTATACTGCTTAAAAATTCTTAGAATGTGAGCAAGAAATTTGCAGGCTCTACAAGCATACTCCATGAAGTCAATCTTCTGGACCCAAAAGTTGTAACACTGTATTTGGCTGAAATACTGTTCTATTAGCTAGAAGCAGTGATTCTGCTTATCACACAGTGCTGTCTCACCAATAATCGTCATGCTTATTTTGCCAAATATAGTATCTTCAGAGAATTAAAGGGGTAGTTTTAGAAAAAGATTTCTTTGATCTGAATTTCTGGACTTGGAATGTTCCTTCTTATTGTTATGTTTTGCATTGCTGGTTTGTGCTGTTACTGAAGGATTTCAATACTAATCTTAATTACTTACTACTTCATTTTAAATATTATTTTTAACAACCTTTTCAAGTTTTGAATGTTTTCCTAGTACTTCCATTGTGTTTGGGATTTAGCTGAAATTTCCCTAACCTTTAGTTTAGTCTACTATCCTAGCAGTTCATAAACCAAGACCCTTTATTTTTCTTACTTTATTGCAGACACAGCATAAGTAGTGGTTTTAGCCTCTAGAGGATTTTTATTTCATATATGCATCCTATTTCCTTTCTTAAGAATGCCAGATGAAACATTATAAAATTGATCCCAGCAAAAAAAAAAAAAATCATGTATCTGTTACTTTTATATCAAGAAGGTGTAAATAAAGTAATATGGTAAATGCTATGTAATTAATTGAAAAAGTACAAAGATAGGTAACTAGTTTTGCAGGCTAGATTTGCATTGTTGCAAATGGCAGCAATGTACACCAATTGTTATTTCAGACAGGTCTTTTGTAATATTAATTGGTTACTTTTGTATAGCTTTGACTCAATACACTAACCCAAGCCAGCTGCATTAACTTTCAAAATCTTGTTTATCTATTAACTTCTAGTCAGCCATATCACAGCTGATAGAGAGAAGCCCTGACTACGGAATGCCAAAGAAGTTTAGATATGAGTACTACAAATGGACTCCCTTAAAAAGATCCTGCCTTAGAATAATTAACATAATTTTTTAACCTAAACTGCTGACAATTTTGTTTCTTCAGAGCTTGAGGAACATGAAGCTAATTCTCACTTATTGATCATGTAATCATAGAAAGGTTTGGGTTGGAAGAGACTGTAAAGATCATCTCATTCCAACCTGTCTGCCAACTTTTCACTAGACCAGGTTGCTCAGGGCCCCACCCAGCCTGGCAGTGAACGCTTCCAGGGATGGGACAGCTGCAGCTTCTCTGGGCTAATGATAGAATAAAAAATTTTAAGCAGGAATGAGAGTTGGGTCCTTAGCTTTTTCTATGTTTGATCTCTTATAGCTATGATTTCCTTAAAATAAGGTGAAATACAAATTCAAGTAGCTGCTCTGGAGTGCGAGGTTTTTTCCCCACCCAAAATGTTTATATGCACCCTGCAAGTAAGAATCATTAGAATCAATGCAGTTATATTTCCAGCTCAACTTTGCTTGAGAGATTCTTTCTCAGTTCACCAGATCTCTATTAGGAGAAATTGCCATTTGCTGTGCTACACCAACAGCTCGGTAACTGGTCCTAATGGGACAAAGTCATACAAGGCTCCCCCTTATAAACACTTGTGTGTGGGGATATGAATATATGTAGGGAAGGGAGGAGGGGTCATTCTGATTCTTACATACCCACATCTGTCTGCAAGGTGTGCAATTCCTCAGGGCGGAAGACCTGAGCCTGACAACTGGTAAAAGCTGAAGAAGCCACCCTAACTGCCAGGAAAAAATAGCTAGCAAGAAAACAGATGGTTATACATTTGAGGTTTCTTCCAGAATTTCTACTTAAGCCTTATTTGTTTTGTTTTCATAGCAAAATGGAAAAATATGAATGCATACAGAAGAAGCCGCAGATTTATTTTCTGATTTTGGTCACAGTATTCTTATAAAAATGAAAACCTTACAGATCTGGAAACAATCTTACTGTCACATAGCTGATTTCAAGAAAGGAGTGTAGACTGGAAAATCAGTGTGCAGTTTCCCACAAATGTTTCCGTGTGTACAAATGGTAAGATTTAATGGGAACTTTATTTACATGTGTGAAATTACATGGTTACATAGTGATGCAAATTTTCAGGTGTAAAATACTATTACTTCACACAGGCAGCAGTCACATGTATACTGAAGCTAGAGCCTAGCATAGAGCTTATAAACCAGCTCAGAAATAAAAGTAATTGTAATTTTTAAATTTCTTTTTAAATCAACTTAGTGGAAAAAATGGCTCAGTCCTTATTCACTGACATGCTTACTGACCATGAACCATACAGCGTGTGGGGTTCAGGTGACTGCTTAAATAGTACATTTCTTCTGTACTGGTTTGTCTGTCTTCATTCCAATATCCTTGTGCTGACATAAGGCAAACACAGCATGTGACAACTAAACTGAGTTGGGGGGAGGTAGCAAGAAGGAAGCATAAAACTGACATGATTAATAGAGCTGCCACAATTTGTTTACCAGAATGACTTTGATGAACATGTACTTTTTCCAAGACTGTTAGTTCACTGCCATTTGTCTGTTAATTCACATTAAGAGTAAAATCACACCATCAAAATGTCTGGAAAAAATCTCACCCTAGCAAGCTGGCTGAAGCAGCCAAAGGTGTTACAGGAATGTTTAAATGCTCAGTGGTCATTGAATGGTGCATTTGTCTCATCTTTGTATGAAATAATAAAAGCTAAGGACAATGTGGGACCCTTCTCATTAATTTCCTGAACATTCACAAATAATATTCCTCACTGAAAAAAATTACATGGAGCAAAATTAATTATTTGAATGCAGCAGAAATTACCTTGTTCCAGTAATTAAAAAAGTTAACAGTAAAGTAACTATGAACCAAGCATTTCATTCTATGTACTCTAACCTTATGTACAGATTAAAAAAAAAAATCTAAATTGATACTCTTCCACTTAAAGCCATACTCTTGTCTTCCTTTGATGTGAACAATTAGTGAAATTTAACAGTTTTGCAGCTTGCTGTGATCAGAGGAGACATTCTGTCAAGGTGTTCTTAGATCAAATCCTGTTTACTTATAGAGCATACCTGAAGTCCCAAAAGAACTTGGATAGGAAATAGTTGATTTGCCCACAGATACAAGCTGCTTTTTCAGTCAACACTTGACCCAAAGGTTGCATCTCAGATTTTCTTGGAGTCATACTTCCCAGAGAGTCTTTGCTCTTTCCAGCCATCCTGTTTCTGACACTTCTCTGCAAACCCTGATCTGTCCATAACCTTTGCAGACATCCAATTTATCTTAGTGAGTTTTACAGATAGACCATTTCTCAGATGAAACTACAGACCAACCAGCTAACTCTACAGAGATTTGTTTTTCCCACCACAATATACTGCCAAGAATATCTCTTCCAATCCTTTGCATAACAATGCATTATGTGAATTTTTTTAATAATTTAAAACCCTCCACATAACTAGTTGTAAACCATGGCATCAGGTATAGAAAATGGGGAGGGAAGATGTTTTAGAGGTAATGGCTCAGTAAAGCTGAATTTGTAACTCCCACAGTCTCCCAAGTAGCGGATGTCTAGACTTTTCATGAAATCATTGATTAGGAGAAATACAGCAAAGTGACTCTGTTTTTTCAATTTTCTCTTGTTGGTTTTTCTTCAGTTTGCCTTATAAAATCTGTGAAATTCATTGTGAACAAATGGTCCTTGTGTGACCCATGGGTGTTGTCTCTCAAAGTATGAATTCAAGTGTACAGAATAAAGCAATTCAATTGGGACAGTTCTGGTCAGACTTTTGAAACGTGTGACTTCTCTTTTGATAGATAACATTATTTCCATGTTCTCAACATCTGTAAATGTGCAAGTGAAGAGAAGAAAAAAAAAAGCTAAAGCCCATTAGCCATTAAAAAGAAAAGAGAGAGAAAATCATAATCAGTTGTGTTAAAAAACAAAGTAGTCACTGTTTCTTAAAGAGTTTAGAGACTGAATTTCTCAACTGATGGCTTCAGTCTCACAGCTCTTTCAAGTGTTGTAGTTGTACCCATGGAGCTTTACTGAGATGTTCAGAGCCTGGGCATTTTCATCCAGAGAAGAACAAATATATAAACAGTTCAGTAGAAGAAATCTTTTAAGTAATGCTCTGAATCTTCATACTAGCTGATAAAATATGGGTCATTGAATGTTTTTAATATTTTTAGTCATTCAGTTATTAAAATTAAATTCCAGATTCATGTAGTATTTGAAAGATTTTTTGGATCAATCTAGTATTTCCATTTTTAGGAGCTAATTTATTCACATATGGCTGGTTTGTTCTCTGAAATAATATAAAGCTGAGAAATACAAATGTAAAAATCCAAGCCACTTTAGAAACATTAGAAATAGCAGAAATAATTCAATTAATTGGGTTTGTTTGAAATTATTTCAACAAGTTTATTTGAAATTATTACATAATAAAGGACAGAGTTTATTGTATACAACAGCCTATTTCTCCTAAGTTAAGAAATTCAAAGCACTATCTTTCACTAACAGAAAGATGGGATTCCTTTTATAATGTCTGATGCTTCATTAAATAGGAAAATTGCACATAATTTATAGAGAATTACTTCTAAAAATTGTAGGATATCATAGTTCAAGTTAGAATCTCCCTTCATAAGCCTTAAAATTTTATCAACATCAAAAAGTTTCCCATACATTACTGTTGAACTGAAGTAGCAACTAATCTCCTTTTACACAAAATTAGCATGGATGAATATAAAACTAAGCACTCCAGTTCAAAATTTATGGGACATCAGTAGCATTGAACAGAATATTAGTGTTTTTGAAGATTAGGTGGAAGGTTGGACAATGGTTTTTCTCCTTCAAAAAAAGGAATTTTGATCTGATATTGATTTGCCCTTTTTTAGAGTGTTGTTGGTGATGGGAATATAAATGTACATCTGAAAACAGAAATAAATATAAGCCCATTCTCCAACTGTAGTATCAGAATGTCAGATTGCCATATCCCAGTGATATCCACGGTTAGTCAGCTTTTTCTATTATGCAATGATGGGCAGTGGTATATAAACCATTCTTCTACAGAATTTTCACAAAAAATCTGTGAAAGCAAAATGTCTAGATATGTTGAGAGTCAACATTTGGGATGCAGAGAAAATTTGATAGACATGGATGAAATCTCACACTGCAAACTGATAGTTTTGAATGAGAAATCTATGCATAAAATACCCTTTCAGAGAAAATTCAAAATCCTCAAGCATCATCATACTTCAAGAAGAAATTAAAGACCTAAAAATGAACAAAAAACCTTTGGTCTCTCTTCATCCTGTTCTTTCTATCTTCATTGTCTAAAATACAGTCCTTACAAAAAACTAAATACCTTATATGCACAGAAGGAGAACAAAGTGTGTATTAAATACAGCAACGTAAAAATCCAGAATTCTAGTATTTTAAAATCCAGTTCAACCAATATTATTTAAACAGGATAAAGAAAAGGAAACCATCAAAATATAATTTGAGTGAAAGTAGATAACATTATAATATTAAAGCTCAAAATAATTGTGCATGAACACTTTTTAAAATACTGTTTAAAAAACTACTACCGTGGTCTGTTAAGATAACTGCTTTTAATTATTTCTCTGCTTTTTAATGTAAATCATAATGAGCCTCTAAAAATAAGTTTTAAAGTCATATCTAATGACCCCCCAGGCATATCACAAAAAGGCAACTTGCCAGTATAGCATTTGGACTTGCCTCTTCTCAACCCATTTATGAAATGCAGTACTTTCCATCATTTAGCCAGAAAAAGACACATTTTCTAACTGTAAATGCTAATTTGTAATATATGACTTTCACTCTAGATCTCAAAAAAATCTCCTTATCATTTTTTAGTTTTAATTTTAATGAATTTTAATAAGATTTAACAGGATAGATGAGCTAAAATCAGATTTTTTTGGTCATAGATGATGCAAATGTAGTTAGTGGTGGTACATCATTTGTAGGTGTCTTTCTGAGAGCTTCTTAGGTTGTTTAGTTTGAACAGCTGGGGTTGAGATATATTTTGTGGCAGGGTATGCTGATCCTACATGGAGTAAAGATCTGTTACTGGTGAGCAATGAATGAATCAGGCATTCACACTTTAAAAAGAACTTTAAAAAACCTTAAAAAAACCCTACAAAAACTGTTTCTATTTTTCAGTAATGAAATCTGTAAAAGATACAGTAAATAATAAGATAGTATCAAACTGGGGAGATGGGGAAAGCAAGCAAGCTCCTTGTTGTAGCTAATGATCTAATTGTTCTAATATTTCATGTCTCTCAAAAAGTCTTACAGCCAGTGTTGGAGAAGCCCAAATGAAACACATCTGCAGAACAGAGACACTGTTACCCACATCCTTCTGTAGGCAGCAGAACTGTAGTAATTTTATTGCTTACAAAGCCTTCCAGAAACAGTAAGTATGAATAACTTCTCCATTTCAATATTTTGTTTCTGAGAAGAGGGCTGGGGGTGAAATCAGGAACCATTTTCAAGACACAGTACTTGAAAATCTTAGAGGTGGGTGATGAACACAAAAAAACCTCTTATGGAATATTTTTTCAAGGTAGTCACTCTAATTTTGTTTTAGTTTTCACTTGTCCATCAGCACACATCTCAAGTTCAATCCTGTTTAAATAATTTCAGGCAACCAGAAGTTCAATAGTCTTTTGGGCTGGTTTTTGTAAAAAATGAGGAACATAAACTGAAGTTCAGGCATACAGACCATATAGAGTGATTTACTTAACTGTGTATCAAATTACTTAAGTAATACTGAATTTTTACATGAAAAATACAATTAAATGTATACAAATAAAGTTGTCTTTCACCAAACTATTATTAGACTATTTCTGTTTTTCCTGAATTGCAGACTACTTCACCCAGAAATTGAAAAAGATAACCAAGGAAAATTTCTAGCACTGAAAAGATAAATTGCCCCACACTGTATTAATTAGCAAGGTATTGTCTTTGAACTGACTTCCTTACACCTGAAAAACAGCAGTAAGAACTCAGACTTTATTTCAAAAACTCTAGTTTAAAAAGATGTAAGTGCCAAGATATTCCAGAAGATCTTATGCAGGTAATCAACTTATGAAATCCCTTTCATGCAATTGTATTGCAGAAAGTGTCCAGGAGAAAATAAAAATATTTTGCTGTAAACCTTTATGAATAACATCTTTAACTCAGAGTGCCTGAGACCACCAGGACAAAAAGATCAGTTTTTTAATACCTGGAATTACTGTGGCAAGTTTCTTCTATTTCAAGATGAGTTATCAAAAACTATTTATATAACATGTAACAGATTAAAAAATTGAAAAAGAATGACAATTCTTTCCCCTCCAATCTACCTTTTGTTGAGTCCTGCAGTTTCAGTTGCTCAAGAAAGAACATAATTATATTCCAAAAGTAAGAAAGGGAAAAAACCCCCACTTATGCCTGCCTGATGGATGAGACCTGAGTATTGCCATAGCATATTCCTTGGCAAGTTCCTCATTGTCAGCTTTTCACAAACTGATTTTTCTCTGTCTGATCAGCCACCAGTACTATGTTCATTTTGATTCTTCTGAGTGTTTTTTAATGTTTTTGTATCTAATTTAAGAAGTTAATTCATTAGTGAAAGACCCCACTTTACGTCAGAAATATTTCCGACAAAAATGCTCATATTTTGATTCATAAGGAGATATGAAAACTGTTTTAAAATGGTTCTGTTATGCCACATCCTAAAATTGTCAATTTCCTTTTGTTAGTATCATTGTTTTTCCAGGATTTGCACATACCCCTGAATGAACCCCAGCCCTTTAAAATGCAGCAGAAAGAGAAGTTTTTTTGAATATGTGGAAATTTTAATAGAAAATATTTCCCCTTCTCAATAAACTGTTGTATTTGTATATTGTATTTTGCTTCTTTTTAAGTTACAAAAACTGTAGTTCAAGTTAGCATGCAGCACAGAGCACCTCTGCTTCTTTCCTGCTCATTTTCTATTTCCATTTTTAAAGTCTCACATGCAATATTCAGACTAGCAAAGGATCTTTTATTCATCTATACGTTAATGCTTATGCTGTGTCCAAATTGTAAGTTGTGCTGCTTTTAGGAATTCTAATAGTATGATGCATACTTCATACATTACCTCTATTTTCCTCTTGCTCTTTCAACCTCGTTTATAGTTTTGCATAATTTGTAATCTGTTCAGGAGTGTGAGATAATTGCCTGGTGAAAGTGGAGAATATTGAAGCAAGGCTTGAGCCTGAAAATCCTTTCTTGGGTAAGCAGCCCTTACTCAAATAAGTATTAGCCAATGAATTCAAGAGAGTTTACATAATGCAGTTTGTAAGTGTCTGGTCTAGGAGGATATTGAACACCATGTCTGTAGTTTCCCTACAGAAATGGGTATTAGCTATGCTTTCATTTTCAGTAGAACTGGAAAAAAATTAGCCCATGATGGATCATCCTGCTCTTAGTGTTCTTAGTTACTACAAATTTTTAAGGACAGATAAAACCAGTACATCTCCTGAGACCAGCAGGATTGTAATGTTACTCATGAACAAACTCCCAGTCCCATTTAACAATAAATCTTATTATAATTTCCATGTAATATTGTATTCCACAGAAAGAAAGGGAAGAGAAGGAGGCATAACATGGTTTTATAAATAATTGCAAAGGCCCAAGAGTTCAAAAAGAAGATATAGAATAGTAAACCATATTATTACTTCACAATTTTTTAGTGTATTGGATTAATTAGGAGAATAGAAATTTATAGAGAAAAAGTATTTCTTAAATTTTGTTTATTGTCATGCAGTCTTGAAAATGAAAGCAGGCAAGAGAACACGATGTCCAGAAAATTTCGTTGTGAATAAGATAAATCAGCTCCATGCCACTTATTTTTCTTTAGGCCAATGGAAATGTTTCCATTTAATTTCCAAAGGGAAAGGGGTAGAGAGACTTAACTAGTTAAGTATTCCACAAACAACTCCAACACTTTCATTACAGGACAATAAACAAATGACAAAGAATGTAGATCTTCAAAAGTAGCGAATTGTTTGAAGAAAGCCTGTGAAAACAGTGGGAACAAAAATGAAAAAATCCTAATAGATGAGGTATAATCTCTGTAAGAAGAACAAGATGCACAGAGGATAGGCTAGAGCATAGGTTAGTTGGGGTTGTTGGAACTGACACATCTAATCCAAAAAGTAAACTAAACAGAGAACATTTGTATTTTGAAACCATTTTAGGTAGCAGACTTTTGTGTGCCTTCTACCTTTTTAGTTTAGAAAGAAAAGTTAAAAAAAAAAACCCCACAAACCCTTTGATGGAGAGTAAATGGCCTACTTTAGAATCTCACTAAAGAACGATTGCTTTGCTGTTTGATTAGAAATGCATTTGAGAGTCTGGACACATTCTTTGAAACTTGTTTGCTTTTCTTCCTCTCTGCTTCTCTTTACTTGACATTGTCTGTCTATGGTGCCAAGATTTTAGAACTGTCTTTGCCCTTTAAACTGTTGCTGTCAAAGACTACAATAAAAGGGAGATTCATACTATGAAGCTCATTCTGCCAAGATGCTTCTCCAATATATATTGCCATTATATATCTTGACAGACCATCGTGGTTAATACTGTCATGCTAAGCCAATGAAATTGATCCTGTCATCACCTTTAGAAGAGAAGACAATGAAAAGAAAATGCTCTTTTTAGGGTTTACACAGGAGATAAAAAAAAACCCCAAAACTTTTGAATAGTCATTATGCAAAAGTCAAATTCATTCCTTGTATATGTTCACTGCCAACCGTAGCTGCCACTGCCGTACACAAAAAAACCACTATGGATCTTATCACTAAATCTAGTGTCCCTGATACACTTTCATCAGTTGTATTTTCCATCAGCACAGGTTTTTTTCACACAAATTGGAACAAACCATATGTTGCTAACAATTTGTCATCCTTGTCTTAGATTCTTCTGCTCCTATAGACACACATTAAAATTCTCGGGCCTAGCAAAAAGTTTTGGAGAACAACACAAACCAATCTAGCAAACAGGTAATGGAACAATATCATTGACCAAAATGCATTAATAATACAACTGATGAAGACATAAACACTGCACCTTTATCAAATTCCTTTCTTCTTTTTCTAGCTCATCTTTTTTCCATTCCTCCTGCTCACAGTACATAAATGTCCAGAGAAACTATGTCTTCTTTGGGTGTGGGCAATCTTTTTGATGATAACTTGCTGCTTCCTTCCTTTTCTTTCTTTGTTTCTTGAATGAAAAATACCTCTACAAAAATTGCATTTTTGGATGAATTGATTGTCTGAACCTTTAATTCTAATGTTTCAATACATTGACCGCTGGAGATTATGTATGTGTCTTGTATTTCATAGACCTAACTTGTGATAATTTAGTCTTAGATTGCTGATAATGCTAGACCATTAGAGAGTATATATAGTCTGACAGGAGTCATAAAACAGGCATTTGTTACTGCATTGTGTTTTATGTTGGTTAATGGTGTGTCCACAAATGTTTGTGAAACATAAAAGATACCAACATTTTAATGATGCAAGAAGACTGAATCAAATAAAAAGCCATATCTTTGTGACAAGAAAATTTATTCCAAAACAATGGCACCAGAATTTAAATGAAAAGTTTTATAGAAAAGAATAGTATGCTTGTCAGAGGTTTATATATGTATGTATTTATTAGTGTGCTAAATTGATTATATACAGTAAATGGCTTTGCTGCTATTACACCATATTCTGATCATTTCCATATGCTCTAGGTTTTTATTTTGACTTTGCAATTATGAATGTATAATCACTGTTATTTGAGTAGGTTACATGCTTCAGGGAGAAAAAATGATTGACTGAATAGCAGAATAACACATGAACACTGGAAAGTTTAGGAAACAGTCTGATCAGAGGGAAAACCAAAGTGCTGACTGTTTGCAGGCTTTGAAATACATGCTGCAGTTTTTTGATTTAAATTTTACCAGAAGCCTAGAGTTACAAAAGGCGAAGCTGCTCAGGTTTGAAAGAGTAGCTATATTGACAGCAGTCCTTCCTTTTGTTATAATGGTGTTTCTCAGGTAAGAAACTGAGACAGGCAAGGGATTGAGCAACTTACCCCAGATCAAAATTTCGTATTAAATTCTGCCTACTTCAGATGGACTTTGTAATAACAGCAAAGCAGAGAAGCAAAGAGCTGCTGAGCACTGCCACAAGAGCACTTGGCAATCTGTGCTGGATAAAGTACTTTTCTTCATCTCTTTGTGATTTTTCCCCTTGTGTGACTCTGGGGTTGTATCTCTGGAGCAGGGAACTCACTAACCTCACCACAAGGTGCCTCTAAGCAGCAGAGCCCCAAGCCAAGTGTGAAGATGGAGACATGGAGCATGAAAGAATTCAAGGGAAATTGCTCTGTCTTGTACTATACAGCTGGACATCATGCTGGTGGAACTGCAGCTGCACTGGCATGGAGGGAAATGGGATGCCCAGCTAAGGTAGAAATGTCTGAATTGAAGCACTAACTCACCACTTTTCACACCTTTTTCAAGCTCAGAAATAAACTAAGAAGTGATAGCATGGAGAGATGAGACAGCAGAGAAGCCAACCACATGGGTGACAAAGTGCAGGGAAACCCCTCTCTTTTCAGGGGTTTTCACTCAGCCAGCTGTGGGACAGACATCAGCTGCCATTCCTCACTCAAGAAAGACTGCTGCAATAAGTTAGAGAATATGAACCAATGAACTCTCATACACAGCATCCCATGGGAGTTAGTAGCAATCTTCTGCAAGCAGAGAAGGGCCTGACGGGTTTCTTGCTGAAGAGATCAACGGGGTGAGACAAATGTGGCACTACAGTCCCACCACAGGATAAAAGAAGAGAGAGTTTTGGAAATGCACAAGGCATATTAATGAACATGACAGCATAAGATAAAATGGCATGAGAGATGGGATTGCTTATTTTCTATCTGAACCACATTTTCCAAATACTTCTTCCTACATCAGCCTATTTTGCCGCCTTTTGCTACGTGCTTCTGCTGACTACTGACATTTACCATTTATTCCAGTACTTTAATAAGTGATAATTTCAGCCTAACAGTTTATAGAGTAATGACAAGACTTTTGGAACAATAATTACCCTGGTATTTAACTATCTTTGGAAAAAACATCTGTTGCATTGTCAGTTGTAACAGCTCCTCAGACAATCTTAACTTTTTATGAATAATTTCTTGAGGGTTTTGGTTACAAGAGGTAGAAGCACATTCTGTTTTTCACATTGAAGATTCAGGGACATATAAACCTATACTGCTTTCAAAGAATAGAAATATTTCTCACGGGATCTTAAAGAAATACAAAAAGCTTGATGAACAATTGTAAGTTTTTAATTTACTGAATATTTCAATGGAAAATCTGGACATTTTCTAAGCAAGATTTATCTATTTTGCAACCCATTTTCTCAAAAATATGTTTGTCTTCTGTACTGATTGTGTCCTGGTTGTAGCAGGTAAGCAAGGTCACAAAGAGGAGTTTGGTTGATGGGAAAATCTTTCAGGGAGCAAAGTTCCTCCGAGGAACTTGGACAGACTTTGGACACTTTGGTAATTGGTATTTCCCTGAGTACAAAGTATGTCACTGTGAGAGCAAGGCACATAACGTGTAGGCATCAGCCACTTAAATGTATTAAGGGGGCTATTATGTGCATTAAAACAGTAAGCAACCAATTGTATTCTTCAGATATATATCCTTAAAGAGGAAAAATATTCCTTTAATTAGAATTTCCTACAGGGCAATAATATTTGACATTAGCCAGAAGGAAAAACACTTTATAAATTCATACTTAAATTAGCATGCAAAATCCTGGTTGCACCAGAAAGTGTAATGCCAATTTTTATGAAATGAGCAAAATTCTTCTAAATTTCTCCAAGTACAGTAAAGTTGTTCATGATTCATGAGGAGGAGATGGCACATCTCTGGTCCATAGATGAGCCCAAATATCTACTAGAGTTGAGAGAGAATGTCTGAGGCTCTATATTATGCCTATGTTCCTCATAATTAATGGAAATCAGACAGAGCAACACAAGCGATTCAAAGCTTGTATTTTGTATTACAAGTCTGATCCTATTATTTTAAAGAAATGGAAATTTTGGCGGGACTGGGCCCTACAGTCTATAGCACACCTTCGAGAAAATTTTTGAGAAGAACAGGCACCTATTTTGCCTCCTTCAGAAATCCAAGAAGATGACAGAAAATTACCTTTGCTTTTAACACTACTATCCCTCACAACTACAGCTCTGCAACTAGTGCAAAGAAATGTGCAGTCTGGTTTTAAGGTAATCTTTATTCAACAGCAGTTCTCCCCTCCCCAGTTCAAAAAAGCAGCTGCGGTGTCAACAGGCACATTATGTAAAAATAAAACATTTGATAAGTGGATGGAGAACACTCTTTGATCAGCAGAATATACAGACATCCACAAGTGCAGGGGGCACTGGAGGAATGCCTAAGAAGTAAGTTCCAACATGGGTGAATTTTCTGGAAGGGTAACTGCGTGAGAATCTGTCTGGCAGCAAAAATCTCTAAGCTTCTCAACCATATGATCCAAACCAAGGAAGAAACAAGAAAAAAAAAAAAAGGACTTTTGCTTTCAAAAGTCTCCCAAAAGGCTAAAAATAAGATGAATCAAAATAATAATTTATTCTGAAAACTAACTTGCAGACAGAATACACAATCCTTTGATGCTTGAAAACTATTCAAGAAGGTCAGTCTATTTCAAAATAGCACCATTTTAACATTTTCTTTCTTCCATCCTATTTCCAAAGTTTTCAGTGTGGGTAAGCTTTGCTGCTGCTGCCGCTGCTGCTACTGTATTTTCAGGCATCAAAAAAATAAAAGAGAAACCCATAGTTCTGGGCAGATAATAGATTTCTGTCAGCTATAAATCCAGCAGAATATACACACAGCTAAACAATCACCTCTAGGATTCTCCAAGATTACATTTTGTTCAGCCTCTAGACAAAGGTCAGCTCTTGTAAGTAACTAATTTTTACTTTTTCCTGAGGCTGTCAACTTGCAAGTTTTCATGTACACTTCAGAAAACAACCACATAAGGTTTTATTCTGTAAAATGTCCTACTTGTAATGAAAAGCTACAGCTTTAAAATGCCATCCCCTGTATAAACCCTTCACATTGAGAAGTCAGACCATGCTTTTAAAATTATGAAATCTGATGATCTATACTTTCTACAGTAACTTGAAGACAAAATCTTAAGTAGATGAATTGTACTCACTGGCAAAAACCCAGCAACTGAAACGGTGAAGTCCCAGGTTGTTATATTGGTTATCTCCTTTTACACTTTAGGATTCAAAATGTGCAATTGAGTTATTCAGTCAAGTGGCAAAAATTTAGTAAGCTATTTTTCCCCTCTGACTTTTGGGTATGTTTTCATTCTGTAACAAGAATTCAGTTTATCAGGAGGTAAATTTTCAGGGAAAATCATGGGTTGCTGGTCTTGAAGACTGTCAACAATTACTGAGGATACCAAACTTCACTGAGAGAGGCAAATCCAACACCTGCAGAGAGATAACAGAGGAACTCAGTGTCTTCAGAATCACCATCAGTATCAGAGTCACAGCTAGATAAATATCACGTGACACAAAGAGACAACAAACATAGTGCCGTAACCTCAAGAAGACCTAAGTTTACAAAGATTAAGGGGGAAAACACGAGGAAATGCAGTTAAACAAAGAGCCTAAAAGATACTTCTATTTCAGATCAGTTGTGGAAAAATCAATAGAAAAATACAAAGAATGAACTCAGTATGCTGAGATCCTTATAAAAATAACTCAGAGCAAATGCAAGCAAGCTGGAAAATCAGACCCACATGAGCAATGGGAAAAGTACTACCAGGAGATTTAAGCCCTGCACTGTCTTGGCTTTCAGCTGCACAGCTTGCTTTACAAAGGCGGGGGGCTGTTGCAGCTGAGTGCATCAGCTTCTGTTAACTGGTGACAAAGTGAGACGCACAAAAGGAACTGCTCAGGTCAACCGGAAGGACTCCATCTCAGTGACAGAAAAGGACATTGTCCACCCCCCACCCCTCATTTCCCAACCAGTGCTGAGATAAATGGTGCTTCCTTCACTGTAATGTGCTGCCCTGGCTGTTTAGGAACCTTACCAAACCCTGTGTTAATATTGAGACCTCCACTTCCAGCAACCTCTATGTAATATGTAAATTAGGAGAGAGAATTCTAGGGGAAAAGTGACATATTTTTTGAAGTGACTTGCCCCATATTTTATGTTCTCACTGTATTAAATTTATGCTACCCTCTTGCTGCCTTTGTGAAACAAATATGAGACTAAATCATCTTTCTTAAGTTGTTGAGTATATGACAAGAAAGAATAACAGTAAAAAAAATTAAACTCTTTGAAACATTGAGTATAATTTATTTCACATTTTCACCCAAAATGTCTGGGTTGGATTTTTATATCATGTCTGAATATATTTATATACATATTTTCTAGATACTTTTTTCCCAATCAAATATCACAGTCTTTGCTATCATTATTGAATGGAAAAGTTCTGAGTTTTTTGTTATACATGATGAAAAACTCATAGAGATGGACCATCCTTCTAAAAATAATGACTTTTTTTTTAGACTGTTGTGTGTGGGTACAACAAAGATGGGGGAAAATATTGTAAAAAGCATCAGGTTTTTTTGCTTAACGAAGGTGAACCTGTAAAGCACTGACCATATGAGCCTGGAATTCATTTTTGTGAAACAACAGGATGCTTTGCAGATCCAAAGTATGAACTCATAAGCAACTTGGTAGACCTCCAGGGCTTTTCCCAATTTCTTCCCCCAAAAATAGTATAAAATCTGAATTTTAAATTAAGGCCCTTTCACAGATTCTTGCAGTCAGGGACATATCCCACAGCTGAGGAAGAATTGTGACTATTTTATTCTCACCGTGGTTGAGATTGTGGGTGTGGGATTTCTTAGCTTACTGTTTCAAGAGGAAAGTGTTGAGTCTTTAGTGCTACTGACTGTCACTCAGCCTTAACATAAAGCTGAATACATGTTCTCACCGTTTCTTGTTCTCCCTCTTCAGACCAAGGGTGCCTGGTACAGGCCAAAGGATGTCTATTGTGGACCTGCCATAGCAGATGAGACTTCAAATGTCTGCTGGATATGGGAGTGTCTTGTGTGCAGCATTTCCTTTTCTCCTGTATTTCAAAAGCCAGCTGAGAAAGAAACAAGGTGTTTCCACTTGCACTTTTCCATCCAGTTATAGCTTATAGGTATCAGCTATAACCTCTGGGACCCTTTACTACCAAACATGGTTAGTGAAGGATTTTAAAGGTATCTCTTAACTTTGTTCTCAGTTGTTTGAATTGACTGAGGAGTGATAAACATCTGACTACAATCCTGATCAAGACAGAGAAGACATTGCTAACTATTCTACTAGATTGTTTTCTAAGGTATCTGCTTTTGAAGATTACCATCACCACAGGCTCAGAAGTCAGTCTGTGACCCGATTAACAGTGTTAGGAACTACTAGGATGAACAGCATATCAAAATACTTTTATTGTCTTACCGATGAAGCTGATTTGAACACTTTTCCTCTTCCTTCACACAGACTGAATGTACCTCCTAGTGCTTGGTGGTCCATTGTCCTCAAAGTCATTGAAGCACTCACAGGTCCTACGGCCAGTCTTCTGGCAGGAAATTTCTCACTAACTGAACCTTCAGTCATGTGAACCATTCCACTGAAGTTGGTTGCAGGTTTCAAGTTCACACCCATGTGTCCGTAGGATGATGGTACTTCTGCATTGTCATGCCTCTCGATTAAAGGCTGGTAATTGAAGCCAGCTTCTGGTAGTTTGGGCAACATTTCCTTCTGCTGCTCTGAGGGCTCAGGATAGGGCTGATCCTGTAACAAAAAGTGAAAAAAAGCACAGCCCCAGGGAGACAGACTTAGTGTTTCTGACAGAGGTTATCTCTTGCACTTAGGAACAGTAGCTTCTCTGGGAATCCAGCTCAAGCAAAAGGATAGCTGCGGTCTCTGCTCTCCTAATCTTGCTGCTGCAGCAACTGCTAAAATTTTGTGTGCCTGGAGATCACTGAGGTTGCAGTAGCTGTTCTCAGCACTGTCACTGAAATGTTGTGGGCTGAGACACAAGTAAAGAGAAAGATAGTTTGATACCTTGCAAAATGAAAGGAACCAAGGCCTACGGAACCTCCCACTGAAGAAACAGACATTTCTCTCTTTTTTCTGGAACAAAACATTGCTTAACATGTTTGAGGCCTCTGAAGAGTCGATTCTTTGAGGTCCCTTCCGCAGGGCTGGGTATGAGGTGTAACTTCCAGCATATTTTCATCTCAGCTTAAACACTGAAAAACTAAGAGAACAGAAAGGGACTAAAAGAAGATTAAAACTTCTGACTTGGAAGATAAAACTAGAGAAAGTTCAGGGTTTGTCATAAATGAGCTTTGGGACCACAAGCTATGTTTATGAAGAGAAATGTTGTATTTGGTCCATTCTCAGCAGTGAAGACATTTGGACTGCAACAAACGGCAAAGTGGGAGAGGGTTTAAAACAAAATTTTGCCTGCCAAGGACTGTGTGTAAGGAAAAGAGCAGGATTGTCATAAAGCTTAATGTTACAGCATTTTCAATTAGTTTAAAAGCTTTTTTAATTGATTTTTTAATATAATGGTCCTTCAGTTATTTTGTAACTTTTATTTGGAATAAATCTCAGTTTATTTGAAACATTTTTTTAAAACCACATTGTTTTTTCAAGTGTTATCAGGAGTGAATACTTTGCAGGGCCCAGTTATTGTACCTACTTTCAACTTTCAGTAACTATTTTTGATTTGGGTTTTTTTAAGGCTCCTGTTGCATTTGCTTTTAATCTATTGATTTGATTTTGCAAGGCTTTGTGTGAGGTTTAGCTTTGGTTCATAGGAAGTGCTAGGCACCTTGCAGAATTTTAGTTGTTTTTTAATTGAGAATCAACAAATTAAGATACTGCATCTTCTGTTAATTCTCTATTAAAGGTTCTAAATTCTGAAAACTGATATATTAAGAATGGTGTGATGATATCTGAGCCACATACACTTTTAATACAGAAGCACCGCAGATAAGTTCCTATGCAAGACCTATACTTGAAAGCTTGTTATGACTGAAGATTTAGTATTAATTGGATACAAAATGCCATAAAAGAATTATCCTGAGTTAGTACTTTCAGCTATTTAATATAAATAACTTGATCTATTTCTAAACCAATTATCAACTGCAGGGAGTTTGGGGGAGAGAGGGACATGGCATAGGATAACGAAAAGACGAAAGGGAGAAAAGGATTCACTGGACATAAACAGATGGTTTGTATGAAAGGAAATATATCTGTAATGTTAGCTAGAGGATCTCAAGGAGACGTGGCGTCCTACCTGCCATTTTTGCTAATAATTTATAGCCCAAGATAATTTGTAGATCTCACTACACTACACATGTAAGAAAAGTGTAAACAACACTAATGAAGTTACTTCACTGATTCTGATTATCTCTGCTCACAAAAGAGATGGGAAGAGGCTATAACTAGATTAGTGGGATGTTTCATTCCTAAAGCTGACACCACGGTTATTTTTATCTTGCTACTACGGCAATTGTTTCCCTGCAAAGTGACTCCAAACACTGACTGACATTATCTGACAGATATAAAAAAGGGACCAGACCATAACAGAACAGCATTACCAAGCAACCTTATCCCACAGCTGGGGTTATTAAGTTGTTCTTTAGCAGAGTGGAGACATCATGAAGCTGAGATTAGTTTATGCACATGTTCACTAATTTGGCGCTTATTCAGGTGTATGAATTCTCTTCTATAAAGGTAATTTGCTTTTTTCTTTCCCTTTTGGTTTTTTTTTTCCCCCTCCTTATTTTCTAAACCTATCTTACTTTTTTTAATGCTAGGCTTATTCTGAATGTTTTGACAGATAACAAGTCTGGGGTATATTTCCCTTTTCACACCAATTTCAGGAGGGGAGAGGAAAGCAAAGAAAAACTGCTTTCAAAGATTTGTACAGCTTTTCTTAAAAAAAACTACTTATCTCAAATCCCCAGAAAAGTAGAAAAGGAAGAATAAGACTGTGATAGGAAAACAGAGTCAACTATCTTAAGTTTGTTTTAGACTGCAAAAGTAACAGTTGTACTCTGAACCTGTTGTCAGAATCCAGCATAGAGGCAGAAGGAGGCGGATGGGAGGAAAGATGAATTGCCTATAACCCTTTTTTGACACTTTCCTGTTAAATGTGAAAAATTTCACATTCACCAAAGTATTTGAAAACCTACACGTGCAAGTGGCTTAAAATTTTTGCAAGATGCTTCCCACAATCCTGTGATCCTTTGTAAGCCGGATAAAAAAAAATTAAATACAATTCCACATGAGTATCATTGGCTTAAAAATACACGTTTGCCAAAACTGAAGGATAAAGATTTCAGCAGCACTCAAATTGAAGCAAGAGTGCTAAGCTTTTACCTTCAGACAGTTCCCATTTCTGATTAAATTCTGTAGCACTCTGATTTCCTTTCCCAGAATATGAAATCAGATCACAGAACGGGAAAAAAGAGATTCCAGAGAGGAGACCATTACTGACGGAAGCCATGTGTCATTAATTCAGTTATAAATTATTAGCTGAAAGCAGCCTCTCAGCATTTGTATTTGATGAACAAAAATTGATTGCTTCAAGGGCATTTCAATCCTTTTGATGTTACCATCTTTTAGTCCACCACAAATCTGAATCCTTAACAGAATGATTATAGCATTATAGTAATCCTAAGAGCCAATACTAAAGGATTTGGAAGAGCAACAGAGATCAATAGATTGAAAAAAGCATGTCTTTTTGAGTTGACAGAGCTGTCTAGCCTGATAGTGAACCTGAAAAAAATAAGTGGAGACTAAGTAAACAAGCAATCGTGCAGACTGAGCTAAAGTGAGGTGATGAGCCACTTTTCTGAATTGTTGAATATATCTGGAAGCTCTGAATATTTCCACCAGATTTAAACGAAACTAGTGGTAACCAAGGTATATTTTGCCCACAATAAAAATAAAAGCAGTTTCATAAATATGTTTGCATGTGTTTTCAGAGCTTTGTGAACTGTTATGGAGGTTGGGGTGTTCTGTGAGGTCAACATTTGTATTTTGCATGGACTTTGAGATTATTTGAACTCGGATTTGAGGGAACATTGTCTTAATGATTGTCTTCCTTTTTGTTGCTTTGAAATCCAGAATCTGGGCCATATTCCAACATATAGATGAAAGTGCAGTTCTCTCAGCAGTAAGATTGTGAGACATACACTAGACAGGACTATGCATCCTTATCATGTAATCTCTATCAAACTATAAAATAATGTTGAAATCATGGAAGTAATAGACAGTTTGTGGATAGTTCAGGTTGTGCCAGGTTGTAAGTAACAAAGTTTTCCTAGGACAACAAAGCAGAAAATGAGCTGAAAGCTAATGCCCTCTTCAACAGCTCAAGGATTAGCATAAAATTATACTTAGAAGAAGGAAAAAGAACAGCATTGCAACAGTGAAGTATTGTTGAAGATCAGCAGAATGGAGAGAGAACAGAAAGAGAATAAAAGACTCTACACCAGAATACTGCAAACTGGTATAATGTCTAGCAGATATTTAATAATTCTTTTGGTGTGCTAAGCAACAGATTAACCTCATAGCGCTCAAGTGAAAATTCAGAGAAATTCAGATGCAACACATCTGGACAGCATCCCATGGCAAATGGCGAATGGCTAAGTAATCTGTTTCAATGGCAAGACATGTAGTGATAATTTATTGTTTGTAACTAGGGCTGTGAGTCTACATATAATTCTAATGTGAAAACGTTTAAAATTACTTAAAACATAAATGCAGAACTTCCAACAATAACATTTCTTTCGTGAGACATAGGTCACTTATACATACTATTATTAAAAAAGAGTCATAATAGTCATTTGAAGAAGAGTGTGTTTTTCAGTTCTGTATGATTGTGCATATGAAGACTAGTGAAAAAAAGTGTAGCATGTACCTTTTATGCTACTGCAGATGATTTTCTTTATGGGCCATAGCTTTTTAGCTTGGTTCATGTTTTCACATTTCTTACATCTGAAAGAGTGGCACAAATTAAATGGACATTAAAGGCATGATTTCGGAACATTGTGTTGAAGCAGATTTAACCCATTATTTTGAAGCTGTGCATGATAACATGTGATCTTTAAGCTTAACCTTTATCTCAAGCTGTTTAAAATGTTTTGTAGCTGTTCTTGTCTAAACGAATAAAGAAGATGATAAGCAGGGACTGGCATAAATAATAGCTGCTTTAAAACGGGCAAAGAAATTGATAGCTCTACAAATGGTAGCCACCTGTATCAGGAAACTAAAGAAAGACTGAGTATTCAGGGGAAAGGAAAATTCACCAACCTTCATTTTTCCTTTTTATGGGAATGTAGTTTGAACCATGCTCTGTACTCTTTCCACCACAATGTGCAGTTCTTAAGCAGAACTGCAGATTATGAGCATGAAAGAGGAGAACATTTTGCCCATGTTGCAGTAAGTTCTCATGGAAAACCTGCAAGCATTGATGGTTTTCAACAGAAGTTCGCAGAAGCAGAAGTGATAAGCAAAGTACAGCTGGTTGACAAAAGACAAGGACACGATTCGTAAACAACAGCAGGTGAGCAGACAAAAAGAGATAACAGTATAACTGCTGTAAATCACAGGATGCTGTGACATGCAGGTAGACTTGTGGGGGGAGGAAAGGAGATTTTGTGAGGCCTGAGGTAAAATCTACACCTCTTTCTACACTATTTCTATAGTAGAAGACAAAAAGACAAAGCTGTATCATATGCCATGTTACAGGTTCTGGGAAAACGTAATACCCTACTTGCAAGGCTAAATCCCTGAAAATCTTTGTCTTTTTCTTTCTGCGTGGTCCACATTAACAGAAACACAAGACAGTTTCTGTGACAGGACAGGGGCTTCAGCTATCCCAAAACCCCAGAACTTCCATCTCCATCTGTTCTGCAAAGCCCGAAGGTCTCTGCCTCTATCTGCATGGCACAAATCCCACATTTATCTTCCAGGTAGGAAAAACTTCTGTGCTAAACAAAACCTTTCTTTGTCTTGGCCCATGGTATTTTCTGCTTTGATACAATTTAGCGAGAGTAGTAGTTCTTCAAACATGAAGCTACTATAGAATTTTTTGCATTTACAGCCCACATTTCCAGGGTTGGGACATCTCTGGGAGACTTGTTGGCTCATGGCAGTTGGATTGTCTAATTTGTATGTTTAATAACTGGATTGTCATTCCAGATAATAAATGCAGTTTTGTTAAAAA
>WBMY01008043.1:154349-227036 GCA_013397315.1 Donacobius atricapilla | reverse complement strand
AAAAACCAAAAAACCTTTATATCCTTTCTATCTATCTATCTACTCTGTATTCTCTACTAATGTAAATCTCTATACAGACTGATGTTTCCAAACGTCCAGCTGATATTGCTGGCAGTTTATACATAGACAGTTTGTTCTACTTATGAATGAAAGTTAACTAGTGATAAGAGAGATTTTTTGCAAATCTCAAAAGATTTTTTAAAGCTCAAAAAACAAATTAAAAACGTTGAAATTAAATCTTAAAAATATTTCAGATGGAAAGGATTTAAGGAGATGAACCTGTCTCGCTTTACGCAAGTGCTACCTTTCATCAAGACCAACTCGATTCTACTGTGATAATCAATGAATAACTCATTCAAGTTAATGTTCTTCACCTGTGATAAGAGAAGGCTCGAAACAACAGTAAAACTACAAAACTGTAAAAGGTATGACTTCTTGAAATGTCTGAAGGATTAACCTCCTCAGATTTACTCTCCTTCTTGAATTTACCCCATCATCTCCTCAGTCCTTTACATGTCACTATGACCCTCTTCCTGCAAGCTTTTAGTAGTTGCCTGTTCATACACAAAGTCTTAAAGTACATAATTTGTTCCCTCTATATTCACACAACCTGATAACCACTCTCCTACAGATGAACTTAGCTCTGCAATACTTATATTGTGTTTTCACAGATATTTTAAAAGTCTTTTGTGCAGATTTATATATTTCTTTATTTAGGAATATTGCTAGACAAGAGAGGTGAGGATTCATGTTGAATTGTGTAAAATATTATTATAAATTTTTCATTCCACAGCAATTAAAGTTGTATAACATGGAGTCCAAAAGAAGTATCTCATCTTAAGAACTGTACATCAGTACAGTGCCTGAGGGCTTGCCACGCAGTTTTGTTGAATTAAAAGATAATTAAATATATATATATATATATATATATATATTAGGATTTTTGCCAATTAAATTTGTAATTAATAGGGGTGAAAATATCAAGTGAAAGTCACTAAAACTATAGAGATTCATCCACCAACAAACAAACCATAAGTTTTTAGCCAAATGGGAAGTGTTTTGCAGACTGGAAGGGAAATAAATCATCACCATGGAAAAAGAAACTGTTTCACCTGTGTGATATTGAGAAACCATGGGGACATGACTCATGATTTCTGAATCAGTGCATAAAAATACAATAGAGTAATTGTCTTTTTTAGAACTTTTTGACAGATTTAGGTTGTAGGGTCAATTGAAGGATTTTGAGGAATCTGTTCTGCTATTGTGTTGTTCTTTCAATTAAAGGGAAATGCTGATTGTAAAGAATTAGATCAATTGTAACCTATGTCTATCACTATTTCTATCTTAGTTTTGTCACAGCCTTTGTGTCTCTTACCCAAGAAAACCTGAATCAATATTGTAAGTACTTCATGACTACGTGTTGCATATACAAACTACATATGGAGTATGGGCCTGGAAAATATTACAATTACCCAGCCCATTCAGCTGCTATTGCAGGTAATCATAACTACTTACAAGTTACCACACCTTTAAATTGTTTTCTCAATTACCTTTGTTCTAGAACACTGCTGTGTTGTACACTCTTGGATCAAGATTGCTCTTTACTGTAAATAATTCCTTGCTTTCCTTAGAGCTTGTTTCCTTCATACGTTTTGGGACAGAATTAACATTTCCCCTAGCTCTTGTTTTGCTATGGGACACAAAGCCAGTTCCTTTAGTTCATTGTTACACATTAACTCTGAATCTTTTGATCATCCTATTATCCTCATGTTGAATCTTTAGTTGAATTGTAGATTTCTAGAATATGGATAATCAGATCCATGCACAATATTCTGGAAGAGCACCCTGGATAACTATAAAATTAACTCCTCACCTCTGCTGAAAATCTTTGCATAATAAATCAAGAGACGGAATTTGCCTTTCCTGTGGTTGTATCCCACCTGTGGATTGCAGCCATTATATGATTAACTAATATGAAATCTTTCTTCTCCTCTACTGATGACCTTTGAATTTTTATTAACCCCTATGGACACAAATTTGTAATTTTCTCTGTTCAGTGCCATTTCACTGCAATTATAACCCAGTCTGGCTGCTCAGTATATTTATACTTCAGTATTTTTAGTTCATGTCTTCAGGACTAGCACTTGCAGCTTCCTTACACTCCAAAATGTCTTAGTACTCACTCAACATAATCTCCACTCAATGTGTTCTGTCTACAACTACCAGTAATTTCTCATAGAGCATGATATCAGCTTACTCAAGTTGAGATATATTAATTACACCTACTACATTTAACTTGTAAAAAAAAAAGGGCCAGTGCATACAGTTCTCATACTTTTTAAAAACACAACATATCTTTTATCCTTTATAGAAATGCGTCTCACCTCTGATACTATGGTAAGAGTGGCTGAATTTATTTTTAAATATCTTGACACTAATCTTACAATTTCATATGCTAGTCCTCTCAGAACTCTGGAAAGGATATGAAACTCAGAGTTTATTCCCCCATGAACAGAGTAATTTCCATCTTTTTATTTCATGTAACTGTCTTGCCCTTTCTCACCTCTAATTTGTATCGCTTATTAAAAATTGAAGCAAAGTATAACTTTAGTGGTGGGACATCCAAGCATTCCTATCCTATCCTTTCCTTTCTGAGCGCAGTTTAGTCTCCCTTTTTCCTTCACCCTCATTTTATTTATAAGGCTAGAGGATCTTTTGTTCTTTGTTTTGAATTCCTTTCCGTTGTCTAACTTGGCTAAGGTTCTACTATCTTATTTTAACTGCTCCCTCTATATCTCATTAAATCTAGAATGTCATTTTCTTTGCTTAATAATCTTTCTGTTCACCCACACTCTCTTTCTTAAACCTTATATCCAGTACCTTTCTCACATTTTGTTCTTATTTTGAAGATGATTATTTTTCAGGTAGGGTGAGGGTGGGATTCTCCCCTAGGACAGCATTCCAATGAGTTTTTGCTCTGTTGTCCAAAAGTAAAAACAAGTCTTTTCTGTATTCTGCCCTCCTGCCTCCTTAGCCCAGGTGATGCCACTGCTGGAATTCACTTAGCTTAGTCAGTGCCGAAGATTTCTAGTTAAGCAATCAGAATTCAGAAGATATGTGTTTTAAATGTTTTTGTGCAATTTTATTCCCAAATTTTTTTTACATATACATTATAAGATAGTCTTTATGAACTAGATAAATATTTCATTCAGCCTTATGTGATGAACAGCATCTATTTAGTACATAATTCCTCAAACACCTTTTTTTCTTAAGTTCTTTGGGTTTCTCCCATAATTACTTAGTGTTCATCATCCAGGTCCTTCACAGAATACAGACATATTTACTTGCTTCTCTGCTTTTCTGTTGTGCTCATCACCTGATTTAGTAGAAACACCCACTCCCTTCAAGTTTGGTAATAAGTTACTGATACTTAATTTACCCAACTTCCAAGACCTTCAGTTGGAACTGTCAAGAAAAAAGTTCTCTTTCAGAAAATTGTTTGTAATCAAATATGATGGTTTTCAATGATTGCCTAAGGAATTGCTCATGGGAGTTCTCTCATAAGGGGACACATAGGAAAGAGTTTTATAAAACAGCATTTAACACATGTAATTGCAGAACACTCCATGTCTCTCTACATCTTTTTCCTTGTTCTGTGTACAAGAAATTAAGGTAATCTGGCCAGGTCCAGGAGGAAGCTGTGTGCATTGGGTAGTGAATTCCAGACAGAAGAATAAAAGGTTAATTACAAGAAACAATTTATTTTTAATTAATGATTTGGCTTTTTCATGATGGAATGAGAAGATTCCTTCTTAGTTCACTAGGTCCTGCTGCTAGGTACATGACTTCAGGTTTCCACTGGATGACAGACTATCCAGGATTAAGCATTAATACACAAAAATGTTAAGTTGGCATTTTTCAGTGTTTCTTGCTAAAAAGCTACAGGTACAACTGCAGAGCAAAAAAACCATCCTATCCCATTTCCTCTCTGCTGCCATTCAGTTACCTCTTAACTAACTTTAATGTAGAAAGAACTGTACTACAGCACAGATTCCCTTCTCTGACCAGGACACATCTTTATTCCTTGAATCAAAACCAAGAAAGAATTATTTCTTGATAAAACACATAAAACAGCAGTAGGCATTTCAATGAATCTCAAAACAGAACAAAATTGCATTGAGTTTCTACATTAAGTGTTTAATGGGTCTAATAGAAAACCCTTTATTAAATTTTATTATTTGTGTTTCCCTTTCCCTTAAATGAATGAGAGTAGTATTAAGTCAATCTATTTTCACTGGAAAAGAGCACCCACGGAGATTAGGTTTTTTGGTGCAACTGGGATCACTCATTGCTGACTTATATAGTGAAGTCAACAGCTATTTCTTCTATTTGGACTTTAGTTGATCCTACTTTATTTCTATTTTGAAGGCTTACTGTTTCACTAGAAAAGTATGAAGATCTGATAAGCCCAGAATAGCCAGCCAATTCCATGGAACACCAGGGCACCGTGCCATACTTTTTTTCATTGGAAACCCGCTTTAGTCCCACAGATGGGAGGCAGGTGAGGGGGAAAAATGCCAATACAAAACCATGAGATCTTAGAAATAATGTCCATAGGCTATGACTAAAAATATTGTATAAAACATAATATTGTTTCAGGGGACACTTAAAAAAAAAAGTTTAAATGCAGTAGAGCAGTTCCAGTAGGAGCAATAAAGAAAGGACCACCTTAGATTTTCAATATCTTCCCTATTACTTGGCATACTCCATGGGATATTGGCCTTTTGCCACCCCATTCACGAGGTTAAAATGCACTTTATATTTACCCCTTAGTAGAGGTATCCTAACAAGTTGCCTGCAGGGAACATTCATGTGAACCTACCCCATTTCTCGCGGTACATAGGGCAAACAATTCCCAAGATAGAATAACTGGCTCTCCAGCCTAGTGATTAAGACAATTCTTTCAAAGCCCTACAGCCTGCTGATTTCAATATTCCCTTTGTTCCTTGGGGCTCTCAGAGAGACAGGGGAATGAGAACATTAAGTCTGAACCTGAGTCTACTGCGTGTTTTTGAGTACCCTCTTAATTCACATATATGTGCTTAGAACTCATAGACCTCAAGGAACCAGATCTTCTTTAAGAAATAAGGTTATCAAAGCACCTTACAGAAAATAATTTAAAAATTCAGCAAGTGAATACATCATAAAAAATATATAAATATGCATTAAAGTTTTAGGGAAAAATAAGAAAATAATTACAATTGAGAAGATATTATAAATTTTAAGCATTAGAAAACACCAAGTGGCAGGTTGTTAAGGATAAATCCTGCTTAAGCCTTAGATGTTTAGAAACGCTGCTGTAAATAATATTTCTGCGAAGAAATGGAGGTATCATTGCACTTTCAGATGGGAACTTGGCATGAATACAAGTTCAATGTCAAATAAAATCTGCCTCATGAAAGTCTCTTCTATTACCTAACCACTAACATTAAGCTGCACTAGTACAAGCAGGACATATGAATGCACTTAATGTCTCTGTGTGGACTTGATGTGACTTTTGTCCTAAAGCATAAGAAATCATTCTCACCTAAATGAGTCTAGAGTTATTCTGTAGTCACTTTTGGCTCTGTGAATGTGAAGCATTAATTCAGTGACCATGTCTTTTGAGTCTCATTCTGTGAAATGAGTTTATGACTCAAAGGCTAGTCAGAATTTGACCAGAGGTCTAAATTTAGAAATCTTAGACCTTTAGTATTCCTGATGTACCCTTCCTACTTATTTCTGGAAGCAAACCTTTTTACTCTATTTGCAACACCCCTACCTTTGGTCCTAGAACTGTTAGATGTTTTACAGGTGAAAAAAATTCTCAGAAGGAAATCTGAATCTCATCCCCTGTTTTCTTACTCTAAGTGCCCAAAGTTAACTTTTATTTGTTTTATTCCAAAAGACAGTAATTTCAAACATTTTACTGTGGAAAGAAATTTTTTTCCTCCAGTATTTGACTTTCTTCTGCTCCACTGAAGAGAGAAGAAACCCTTGAATCCAACCCTAAGAACTCATGTGAGAAACATGGAAACCTTGACTACTAGATGCTTCAAAACTCAGACTAATGGCCAAGGTACCTAGAGTTTCTGACTTCAATTGGACAATCAGAAGAAGCTGACAGAGTTTAAAAACTGTTGTCTCCATCAAAGAATGTGAAGAGACAAACAAGCCAACCTATGGGCTCATAGGAAGTGTTTACCAAAAATCTGAGAGGGCAGACACTGATGACACATTCCCAATAGATGGTATTGCTGTTCCTACATAAGAAACAATTTTATTTACATTGCATTTAAAAATTACAGTTTGTGCAAAGCTTATATTGTCTTGAACTCCTCAAGGTCAGAATGCACTGTTGTTAAATACTGACTTTCTTTTTTTCCTATTTCTGATTACACTGACGCCAGAGATAATGCATTGGGTATAATAACATCTGTATTGTCTGCCACTAATTTAAGCCACTAGGAAATTACAAATTCTTGCACCCCACCCCATTATACTCCTAGTAGACATGTGCATTTTACTATCCAGTAAAAAAAGGTCATTTTTGCGGGCACCAGAATTTTAGAACCATAGTTCAATAAAATTGTTCCAGAATTTACCCTTAAAAAATCATTGTGCCTCCCAAAAATTATTTGATTCTTGATGAAGTGTTGCCTGTACATGTCTAATCTGAAACTCATTGCCCACTCTATCACAAAACACAGTGGTTAGATCAGAAGAACTAAGGGAAGAAAGAAAGGGCAATCTATTCTTCCTTTAATTACTAAAAGGACCATTTAAGTTATGTGTATAAAACCTTAATTGCTGTACTGAATATTTAAAAACTCACAAAAACTTGCCCAGTGTCAAGAGTTATAGATAAATATGCAAATTTAAATATTTGGGAAACCCATATCACCTAGATGGAATAAAAATCTCTAAGTAGTGTTTAGACTGTCATTATCATTCTATTTATGTTAACTTGAACTTGTTATCTTATTGCGCTTTCCAGAAAAATCCATTAGTGATGTCATGATTTTAGAGACACTTTTTTTATACTGACATACTTTTAGGATGTTTACCACAAAAAAAGAACATTTTTTCATCAGTGCTGGATGGCTGGAAAGTATTTGATTTCCACAAACCATCTTTACAATTCCTTCAAAGGAATTATTTGGACAACAAATTAATTGAACTTAATGCTCTGCCAGCTGAGTCACTTCATTCCCAAACTCATTAACTCCACAAATAATTCTCTTGTCTCACAAAATCAAGAAGCACCTTCAGGCTTCACAGTGTTGGGACAAGGTTGGCCATGAGTTTCTGGAGTAAGGAGGGGTTTCATCTGGAGACTGTAATTCAAAAATGTTTTGTATGGAAACTTAGATTTCTTTGCCAACATTACCACTTTGATAACACTGCTAATGGTGGCAATCTCTGTCCAAGGTACTTGCTTCTTCTACCACAAGTCTCTCTGCCCTCTTGCAGCTTTGCGGTGAGCCAGACCGAGGACCTGATCCAGTAGAAATACAAATTTCTTCTGTAGGTAATTTCCCAGGCAAAACACAGCTCCGATTCTGTTCTCTTGGTGGTTACCCAGCAGAAAAACACCTACTAAAGGACAAAAGCAGGTCTTTAGATGTTTTAAGCACTGGTGCCTGTCAAAAGCTAAATTAAGATATATTAAAAAAACCTGAAAAACAACAGAATTCTTATCAGGGAAGCTAAAGTATTTTATTTCAGAATGGGTTAATGCAACACTAAAAGCTTGGCCAAGGCCCAGTAGTGTTTATCTGGAGAAGTGACAACTCCATATGATTACTCTTAGGGATATCAGCATTTTGATTGGTTGAGGATGAGAATGAGCAGTAAAAAAAGGTGAAAACTCCCTCCCTGTTAATTCAACTACTGACATTTGAGATGAGAGTAAGAGGAAAGTGAATAGTGGTGTAATTGTTTTAAATGGCTTCCCAAGACAAGCTTATACTATAAAAGCAGGTCTCTAGCCTCTTCCTTCTTCCTAAATGCAACAGAGAGATGTGAAGCTGAAATAGAAGGAGAAGCTTGCATTAAAGATGCTGTCGTTACCTAAAATTTGGTCAGCAAAATCATGAAGAGTGTTAGGAGGATTTGGGAATCTTCCACTAAGTAGGTCTACTAGTGGAATACTTTTCACATTTATTCACCCATTTCTATGAATTTTTCGAACCCTCTAGAGGAAACAGTGATAGAGAGGATGAAAAGAACCTCTGTATTTGTCTTTGGAAACATTCTGCTGCTCACTACTGCTGTCTTCAGTGTCCTCAGCAATGAGCTGATGGAAAGCAAAGACAACTCTAAGGAACATGTGAAATTCTAACTTAGAGACTCCATCTCCTTCTATGTGAGGACCTTTTGGAACTGAATTTAAAAATCTCCTACACCAAAAGAGCATATGGGTCCTGAAGACAAACAATCACAGTATGAACAAATAATTTTTTAACAGCAAGCATAAGCAGCATATCTATAAAGGACACTATGAAAAGAAGCAGATATTGAGTTGATGAAACAGTAGTGAAACTTTCTGCACAAAAACTATACTGTCAAGAGAATAATACCCTTAAATCCTGGTTTTCATTTAAGCTTTGACATATTCAAGCAGTGTAGATTAAGTTATTTTGTCTTTTTGCCAAAGGCTTAAATGCAGTTATAAAAGGTTTCTGCTAATTGCATATCCACTAAAAGACTCAGTTTTTAGACTTCTTGGAGCTTTTCTCACGCTGATTTTTCTGAAGAACTTTATCAGATCCTCCGTTGCTTAGTAATTACACTGAACTCAGGGAGTACAGAGTGAAAATAGTCTACGGAGTCGTGGTGAGGTTTATGGTCTTATACAGAAGGCTTAAATAGACCTGACCTTACAAGAGGAAGGAGAGAAAGTGTTAGAATCTCACCTAAGCTATTGGAATTCCCTTTTACACAGATGAGTTTAATACCCAAGCTCTGGTTCTCAAAACTATTATACCTTACTTCAAGGAGGCAGGGAAATTTGAAACAAATGAAGCAAAAATAACTACAAAAAATATATACTATGCAGCTGGAAATGAAATGTGAAGCACTTTAATATGCATAATATGATACCACTACTTCTTTCACAGAATTAAACACAAAACAAATAGAAAGAAGCATATTAGTAAAAGCAAATTTGTATTGATCAAGTCCCTGGGTGACAAAGGAAAACAGATCATGAAAAGAGGGCTGAAAAAAAGACCATTTTGATAACAATACCCTAGACATTTAATAAGGAAGAAACAGAAGAAAAAAAAAGCTCATTGCTGATGGGAATTCCACCCCATCATTCCCCTAATTAGGGGTTTTATGTCTCTCAGAGTCCCGTACTAGGTTTTAAAAGATGAGATGGAACCTGTGGCTCGGTCTTCAAAGGTGTTTATTCTATTTCTTACCTCAAGGTCTTACAGCAGTCTCAGTGCACTAAAGAAATGCAGCTACAGGAACATGGACAGAGAGTCCAAGATCGTTTTTAAAGATTTCTAATCCAATTAACTCTAAAAGCGTCCTATATTTACAGTTTTGTACCAATAACTATCACCTATTCTAAACACACTATTTCTACATCAAATCCATTCTATCGATGTCTCTGTGCCACCGTCACAGCAGGAAATGGACTAGACGAAGAAGAACATGAGACAAGGCCCAAAATTCTCCATCTTGCTCTGATCTACTTCCATACTAAAATGCCAAAACTACAAATTTTCACCCTGTGACAAAGTAAACTACTATTTATTTTAAATCTTTGTTGTTTTCAATTCATCTATGGGTGTTGGAAATTTTTCCCGTGGACTAAGGTCACAGACAATGCTTTCCTGGGATCCCAGCCAGGGTCTCAGACCCCCCCAGGGCAGTTTGAGGGGCTTTCCATGTGCCCTGGACTCAAACAATTGCAAACTTACATTTATTTAGTTAGCTGTCTTCTTCCTCCTATTCATATCAATTACTTTTCTGGAAGGAAATTTAAACAGATTGAATTACACTGCTCTGGAAATTTGATATATTATTATTAGTATCCATTGTAGCAATCCACTGAGCTTTGTAACTTTAATGCATCTATGTTACAGATTTTCTTTTCATTGTTATTCTGAAGCAAATAGATATGGGGCTTTTGTATTTTCTGTTTACCTAAATGGAACTTTCCCTCATACATGACAGAGGTTGGCACCACACATTTCAAAAGTCACCTTGCAACATGCAGAATCTCCTATCAGCATCTTACTCTTACCTTGGCAGTTAGAGAACTGTGTAGTTTGAAAGTGTGAGAGATTTTTGATCTTCCATTCTACAGTGTTAAGTTTCATAATTGCCCCATTAATGATATAAAAAGACAGTGTCTCTTTCAACCATGGCAAACAGTTGATCTCTGCCACTTTGTCACAAACCTCTGTGCTGCCACTTTAGCTCCAGATCATGTCTCAGTTGCTCAAATCACATTTTACACAGAGGCACACAAGTTTCCCTGAAATACGATTTAATGTACCTCTTTGCCAAAGTCCAAAGTTGCCAGAAGTCACTACAGATATCTGGCAGTAAGTGATATTTTTCTCACATATATACTAATATATTTTATCACAACATGATAGAAAATCTATGGGGTAGTTCCTAACTGGCTAGAAGTCAAAGCAAGTTAGTTCAAGGATTTGAACAAGGTATCTCAAGGTAAAACTGCCTGCAAACTTACTCTGCTCTCAGCCTACAGAAAATGCTCATCAAGAGCTCATTCAAAGCAGTTTATCCACTGTTGACCTCAAGTTAAGACCATTTCCACAGACAGCAAGCCCTGTGTGACTGGTCCTTAACACACTTGAGCTAACCCAGGCAGCTAGTTCAAGACTCCAGGCTCATGAGGATCCCTGCACATCTGAAGTAGTTGTGAATTCATGATAACTCCCAAGGTGCTGTGAGGTTTTTGCCTTGAGAAGAATGCATAAAACAAATATTGCACCCTGCAAATGGAGAGTATACAATGCTCAAATCCTTTTGTAAGGGAAGTCTTGTGCTTTAAACATGAAAGGATCCTGTTAAAAAACAGGAAATGTACAGTTTGTTCTGGGCTGGAGGCTCAGGTCAACAGGACCTTACTGATGATAAGAACATATTACACAGAGAGCTGTCAAAGGAGGATGCTCTGGTTGCCAGCCAGCTCTGGGGAAGGTCAAACCAATGCTGTCCTAAATTTTTCTCACATAGCCAGCTTTAAAATGGGGTTTTTCTCCTGTTGCTTTTAACTAGTGAGAATTTTCTTTTTCATAAGGGACATCAGGCCTGTTGGTGTGGAGAATCAGTTTGGGGAGTATGTATGATGCTCTTGCCAGCAGTCCATGGTGCTGATGGAGAGATTTATACTTGAGTATGGTCAGTGTCCTCGGCTTGCAGCTGCAACGGATTATTTCCAACATTTTTTTCAAAGGTCACTTGGTGCGTTTCTGTGTCAGCATTGTCAAGGATTTATGGACAGCAAGTAAAGGTCAATAATGCACACAAAATGGCCTGCCAAAATGAGTTGTGATCTACTTGTGGGTTGTTGCCCTCCAAAGTTCCACTAAACTGGAGATAACATACAGAAAACACACTTGTTAGTTTACCATGTTTGGCAATTGCTCAGCATAGCTCAGGTCTCCTGTTGAGCTATGAAAAAGTCCACTAAAAGTCACAATAAGAAAAATTTCAGTATATATCATTTTCATCGTCCATTTTTCTTTCATGCACTTCCCCACTATAATGTAGTGGATTTTCATGGGTATCCAGGGTGTGCATGTTAAAAAAAACCCTGATTGTATTCAGAGAATAATTTGCCAATTTATGTTTCTGTGCCACAGTATACTTAACAGTGAAATATTCTCATTAAAAAGATGATGCTGTCTACCTTGTATTAAATTAAGAAATGAAGAAGTATGGCAAATTGACATTATGAGATGCTTTTTTCATGACTAATGGTAAAGTCATGAAAAACTGGATTATGTTGTCACATCTTACAACAATAACAGCCAATGGCTTCACATGAGGAACAGAGCTCAGAGATAAACTTCCCCCCCATCCTCACCATTCAGATTGCATCCAAACCATCACATGTGTCAGCAACAGGCTGACCTATTCTCCATCAGTTTGGATCCATTTAGCTTTTGGCTTATAGTCAAAATCTATAGCTCTAGGAAATGCAGAAGAGGAGGATTGTGTAAGTTGCCTGTCAACACACACAGTGACCCACTGAGCTCAGACCCAGTGCAGCAGCATTCATCACACAATGCTCAGCCTGCCATGCTGGTGGTAGCACTGTTCTCACAAATACTGCTAAAAAACATCATCCCCAAAGCAAAGATGTGTGATGAGCACCAAGGTACTCCCAGGAGGAGGGGTCACCAAGTCTTAGCACAGTTACCTCCTCCCAAGTTGTCGCTTCCCCTTGTGCAGAGACAAAGCCCAGATTCCTCTTCTGTAACCTAGCCAGGAGATCCTAAAATCCCTTGCTCTTTCCCCAGGCATTTGACTGCCTTTTCCTTCAGACTTTTTCTGCCTCTTTGAAACACTAGAAAGGGAACCCTGCTCTGAATCCTCTCACTAGCCTTGAGTGAGATGGCTGAGCGGCTGCTTTCCTCTGGTTAGCTGCTTAAAGCTGTGAAAGACACAGGCCTCCAACTGGAAAACCCTTTGGGGACAGGTTGGGTGTTTGTGCCCTGCCCCCCCAAACAAGTGTACAGAAGTCAGCATAGTCACCAAGTTTTGCATCATATGAAGGTCCCTCCCTCAACCTGCTTCTATTTTATTGCTGTTACTAAAAAAGTTGTGAAATTACATCAAAGAATAAATGAAATTAAAAATGCCCTTTTTTCTTCTGTATTAACTATTTACTGTTACCCATTTTTGTGTCTATACTCTTTTCAAGGAAATCAGGCAATCAGAAATCTCCTGTTATGCTTTCATTCCTCAGCCATTGTTTGTGTTGTTGTTCTGGCATGCCCTAGTGTGACAAATCACTAGGCAATAATTATTGTATTATATTTTATGTTACATTAGAAATGTAGCAAGCAGGCTTGCTGTGGTGTTCTCTCCATGAGCTCAGATCCGGCAGGAGTGAAATGGAGAGAATTAATACAAACAGAAACTACTTTTAAATCTCAGAGCAGTACTTCATTTTGAGTTTTGTTCATCACTGGGATTCATTCCAAGTTTAATGAAACAGAATTTCTTGGTTATATTTCCACATTACATTTCCATCTTTCATTAAAGTAGAGCCAGAAAAGCACTTAAGCACATGCTTAAAACTTCAAAATGCATTCTCAACATATTGCCTAATTCCTGTGATATTTTTGTTCACTGGGGGTCTTCACAAGTTCAGACTAGTACTAGAAATTGGCTTTGATTTAGATAAAAGCATTCCTGTCCTAAATGAGGTCAAATACAGCAAGGCCAAAACCTGAAATCTTCACATGTGCTGTGGGAGACAGATACTATCATTCCTCCCTATTCAGCTAAAACTTTGGCCAGTTAGACACAATGTGAAGAGAAATATCTAACTCCTCTAGCTTCCTTGCCACAGACAGCTGTCCCATTTGCTGGCCCACAGGCCAGGCTGGCTCACATTCTAACACCAAAGGCAATGACTCCTTCCAGCAGAGTGACTTGCCAAGTACAGTGCTGTGCAAAATGAGCTTTAAAAACAGTAAAAGTGATGGCTCCCATTTTTTTAAAGACAGCCCTGAGCCTTTGTTGTTATAACTGCTTTCCCTCTTTCAAAGAAAGGGTATTTTGTACTCAAGGATGTTCTCAGTCACTTCCTTAGGGACCTCATGTCCTCACATAAAGGCAGGATTTCATAAGTGGTTCATGAACAGGCCAAATTTTCATCCAGTTTCAAAACAGTATTTTCTTCAGTAGTCTTCTTGGGGAAGGTTCAGCTCCCAGTGAGCAGGAGTACATTATTTCAATACAGTGGAACTCAGACCTTTAATGGGGTTTGAGCTGCAATTTATATCTTCCAGAAAACCTTGCTCTGAGCTGAATCACATACTCCCAGTGTCTGCTCCTTATTCTCACCTATTCTCCTTCTTTCACCTGAGGAGTTAGGTAATGTCTGGCCCAACTACAGTAAGACCCCAGTCCCTTTTAAAGACCATCTTATTCTAGAGCAATGTTGTTTATGTATTCCATATGGCCTATCATTAGCGTTATCCTTGATTATCTGTCTCCCACTTTCCTCTTGTGCAATAAAAAAGATGAAGTAACATATTGTAAAAGAATGCACTAGCAAGATAGAATAGACTTCTGCCTCTCTTTCAGAGGCTGCTGCAAGAACACAGTTGCTACCTACCTTGCCACTTTGACCCCAACATGTCTAGGGCCTCTCAGAGCAGCTGTCTGTGAACGCATCAATCTGTTCATGAGCAATAGCTCTGTGCCTGAGATGGCCACTGATTTTATTTTTTTCCACTTTTACTGGCACACTTGTCAAAACCTGCACAAGTTGTTGTTGGCATTGTTAAAAAAAGATGTTAAGGAACCTTTGGGGAAGATGTGACTTGATCTTCCTGCAATATTTTGTAAATCCTTGTCTTGCTTTTTTCAGAGCCCTGCATGCCCTTGAAACTGAAGACTGCTTATTTTGAACATTTCTAAAAAAAAAAACTAATCTACTTCATCTAGATGACAATAAATTGCCTCAGATCTGTCCGTGACAGCTTAAAAATTGGTAAGGATAATTTCATCAATTAAAACCACCTACCGTTTGATTTATGACAGCACCTAAGAATCAATGAGCACAGTGTACATTGTTGTAAAACAGGCTCATTTTGCGTGCTCTTTCTCTGTCTCTTTGTCTTTCTCTTTCTCGTTCTCTTTCTCTGTCTCTTTCTCTTTCTCTTTCTCTTTCTCTTTCTCTTTCTCTTTCTCTTTCTCTTTCTCTTTCTCTTTCTCTTTCTCTCTTTCTCTTTCTCTTTCTCTTTTATACCATTGTAATTCAAGAATACCTTCTTTATTTGCCTCAATTAGTCCGCTGTAAGGCTGTACAAAGGTGGACAACCTCTGAGTGAAGAGGTTGCAGTGAAGGCAACCACCTATCTTGTGCTGGAGTGGCTAGGGTGAGAATCATGCACAAAGACTTCAAAACTGGTCTTTAACCACATACCCGGTGCTTTGTCAAGGTTAACGGTGTCTGGAAATCTGTTTGTATGTCTTATTTCACTGTCTGCCAGCCATCAGGCCATTGAAAAAAAAAACCAAACCAAAAAAACCATTGATGGTATATATTCTCTTTTCATTGCATGGCAACATAAACAACCCAAAAATATCTATCTTTCCAGATTATTTGAGAATAACCCCATCTTAATGAAGATGTAAATGATATCAGAATCTGAAGAATAGACTCTTCAGATGGAAAGAGAAATTATTTTTTCTCTTCTGTTTCCTAAGTGATGAGACTCACAGGCAATTCTCCTTGTGTTTCATCCCAGCACAAGAAAAAGACATTTTTAAAAAATCCTATATCTATTCTTTTCTCTTCAGTGAAGATCTGGTGTGTCACTGGTTACTCACAGAAAACCACTACTGGATTTGCTGAAATATTTTTGGAGTGAGGCATGTATAGGTGAGCAGATTTGTTACACTGTTAAAATTATTTTTCTCATGCAAAAGATAACAAATCAACCAACACAGATAAATAAAAGCATACTAGTTGCTAGTAAGTTCTCTGAATCTTTCTTTTTTTTAGTTAGAGGAAGCTTAAGTAACTATGTTCCTGCCAATTCCATTTCATGGTCTTGTGTCTGTGTACCACATCCATCAGTTTCCAGACAGAAATATATTCTGTAGTTCTGTATGCCTCTTCATCATCCTTGTAAGAACCTGAATGAGTCTTGCCTCAGTCATTTTTCTTTTGTCTGTCTTCTGAAATCTCTTTTATTGGGATTTTTCTACAAGGTCAGAAACAAAATAAATTAAAAGCTATGGGAAAATCAAGATGTTTGCTCAGATTGTCCGAGGTTTTGGAAGTAAAACTGACCAAGACAGTGATTAGATCCTTCACAGCTGCATCAGTTCAGCAATAGGTAACCACTTTCCAGGGAGTGGAGGTGTACAACTGGCAAAGCATTCTCCATTCACCAGAAGAGGAAGCTCCTAAAAAGGACAAATAGCTGCATGTGGAACATGGTACAGCGGGAGAGACACTAAAGATCTAAACCTAGATGCATTAATACAAACATTGAAAAAACTCGTGTCACCTCAGGTGCTTGTTATTGTAATATTATTGCCTCTGACGGACAGTAAAAGTGAATTGGAAGAGTGTTTTTGAAAAACCTACATGCATAACACACACCAAGATGTAGTTGGACCTCTACACTTGTTTATTTCACACTGTTTAATTTAAATTAAATACTGGCAAACTCTTTTCTCCAGCATACTCACTGCTGTGTAATTTATAGTGTCATGCATCTCCATTCTGTTACACATAAATTACATGTCTGTGGCAAATAAAAAGATAAGTGCAATCCGTATTGTAAATGCATTGTGCCACTAAATTTGCATGCTTCCTCCTTGTTCTTCTTCACCTCATGGAATTTATGTGTTCATTATCTGATATCACAATGCATATCCTTTTTATCAGTTATATTGGGATTTTAAAACTAGCTGTTTACTGTTTATGACAATGTACTGTTTATGACAATGTATACATTATCATAGCAATCTTCACTATGTCCCCAAATAATTTTCAAGATATGGTAAAAAAATCTGCTGAACTGAAATATTACAGTAAAAGTAAGGACACTGTTTGAAAATACACTTTTTTTTTTCTCTAATTTTATTCATATTTAAGAAAGTAGTCTTTAATCAGATTATTATTTTTAAAAAATTAAAACACTTTACAGATTTAAATCCACGTGTTTATCTCCTGATGCAGTAGACCATCTAGCCTTTTCAAGGCACATTAAATGATCTACCAACTAGATTTGAATGGATAATAATGAAGTAACTTTAAATACAATAAAATAAGCAGTTCTGTGAGAAGATAACCCACTGATTTGCACTCTCTAAGGTCTGGTGTCTTGTGTTTAAGATTCCATGTTCTGATGTGAAAAAGAAAAGCTAGTGTCTCACTTTACTTGGGCTGTGGCACAGACAGTCTCTTGCTTCTCTGCAGCATCCTATTTTTACAAAGATTTTGAGAACTTAGATTCACATGTGGTTGCTTGAGCTTCATTTTATTAGGAAACTATGACAACTAGAAAGAGAGATTTGGAGATTTTTCACTGGAGCAAGTCAGAGCAGCTTCACTTACCTCAGTGAACTGAAGTGAATTGACGAGAAGCTGAGTGCTAAAAATAGATAGTAATTAAAATGGAAATATTGGGCTGGGCAAACTCTACCTGAATGTGCTCTCTCCTCTGCACCTCCTTGAAATACAAATACATTGTAATTGAATTATTCACATGTTCATGAAGTAACATGTTTTTAAGTGAGCATTAAAAACAACACTTTAAACCAGCCATTGTACACGTACCCTGTAATCAAAATAAAGCTAATTACTTTAGGCACAAAAAAAAGTTCAGTTCTCACTCCTGACTTTTGGATAGTATTTCTTTAACAGTGCTATTCTGATGCAGGAAAACCAAGCCATGAAAATAATGGAAATGCAGCTTCTCTATTTATTTCCATCACCTTCTGATAAACTACCAGGATATGCTCACAATAATTTGCAATGTTATGCAGTATCTGTATTTTGCCTATCCTTGTGAAGCCATTACCTAATCAAGTCTTACAAAATAAATAAATAAATGAAAACCCAAATATGATCTATTGATATTATTTGAAAATAATATTATTAAATAAGGTCTGTTTGAAAATATTTCCTGTGATAAATCACAATTTGTTAAAAATTCAAATGAATTAATGCTTTGAAAACACAGAAGCAGAAAACAACTTTAAAAATTGTCTCCATAAATAATAAGTTCTTCAATTAATCTGATGCAATACATTAATTAAACATTATTGATTAGTAGACAGAAAATGTGATGTGTTGATGTGACTGGTGAGGGAGTTGCTTAAGTTATAGAAGCTTAGAAGTCTTTAAAAAACTCCCTCCCCCAGCAGGATGATTCAGGTGGGATGTTAAATGTATGCTCAGCCACTGGCTCCAAGAAGTCACTAAAGCAAACACTGAAGCACCTTGGTGGAGGCAATTGCAGCCCCAATACTATCAACTGACAGTTCTGCTCAGTGACCCTCTCAGATCTCAGAAAAGGTCTTTTCGGATGCTGGGTCTTGCTGTATTGATTTCAATCAGCAGCTTTTCCTAAGAGCCCCACTTCGAAATAGCCCTGACAGAATTCCTACTCTCTAGCCCAAGTTTTATCTCAGGGTTTTTGTTCACATTTGACATCGTTCAGATAAATTACAGGAGAGGATTTTTTGTGTGTACTTGTTTCCCTACCCACATTTTTTTTTAATTATGTTTGTTCCCAACACAAGTAAATCTTTCTATTTACTTATGCTTTCAGTCACTCTATTGAGGGAGGCACACTGAGCTGCCTCAAGTGTTGTTTTCAAAATGTTTTTACATTTTTGGCCATGCTTCAGTGGGACCGAAGTATTTCTGTCAACGACTTCATTAATGCCAGGATTTTACCGCTGGCTTTTGAATACTGGAGGCACCCCACTGGAGGCCCTCTCACCGCTCAAATCCCCACACTTTCTGCTCATCCTTAGCAGAGCAGCAGAGGATTTGGTAGCCCACACACTCCAGTGGCACAGGCTGCAGAGCGACAGGCAGCTGTTGCTCTGCACCAGGGCACAGAAGTCAGAGCAGAAGGGCAGAAAGGGCAGAAAGTCGTCCCCGTCATGCTTGTCCCTCGTGAGAGGCTGCACCCGCTGCACTGCATCGCCAACGGCATGGAGCAAAGCATGTGGAGGGAGCCAAAGTCACTTAAACCATGTTTGCACCTCCTAACTTCTATAGCTCTTGGCATAAATTAGAGCGGCCTAAAGGGCTTTTTGATGGTTAATGTTCAGGAAGAGGGGAACGAGTACTTCAGACAGTAAAAAAGTTTCAAAGTTTTTCTCATTTGCTGTTGTTTTTTTGTTGATGCTTTTTTTAAATTAAGAAAGCTATCAGGAAATCCTCAGCAGAAACTGAGAATGGGTTCCTGATGGCTGGCTGGATTTTGCCAAAATCCATTTTAAGGTTTACTTTGAGTAAGCTCAAATCAGGTTGCCATATGGAATTACTCCATGCAGCAATCTGACCTAGAGCAAAACTGAACAAAGCTAAGATTATTTACTAAACTCCTAAACCACTGGCTGTTTTGCATCTCCCCCACACTGGATCTAATTCCATAAGTAAATAAGCACATATTAAGTTAAAAACCCAAGTCAATGAATAGACGAAATAGACGTACCCGAGGTAGGCTATTTCGTGACACACAAAACACAGCCATGGGTCAACATTCAAACCTTAGACTGTCTCAAAGCTTGTTGGTACCTGCAGTTTAGCATATTTACTGCTGTAGCCAAGAAGATTGATCACAGGAAGCCAAAGCTGTTCAGGAAAAAAAAAAATTGAAAAAAAAAAGATATCAGCTGTTTTCCATGAGCAGTCTGTCAGATAACCAGCCTAGTGAAACCATGAGCATTTCTCTTGAGCTCAAGAAACATTCATGCTGAAGAGGATACTGGAGTCATTCTAATACTTTGCAGTTGTTTTGGAGGTTAAATAGAAAGCAGCACAGAAGAAAGACTCTGCCTTAGCGATTAGAAAAAGGTCAGAAATGTAAAAACAAAATGCACAGTTTTGCCCTTGATGAAAATAGACTTAACACTTAGACTGTATTTTTCACCTCACTATGCGCTCCAAATTGAAAGCACAAAGGATGCCTTTCACCAGTATTCTTTAAAAAAAAGACACAACTGTCCAACAGAGAAACCAGACAGACAAAACACAGTCCTGTTTTTGTTAAAATAATTCATAACCTGATGAAATGTCTTGTGTCAGAATCAAAACCAAGAGGCTTCAAATGAAAAAATGCATCTAACTTCTGTCAAAACTGCATAACCTGCTTGTAGTTTTGGCCCTCGCCATCCTGGACTCCAAATGGGTGCAATAGTAAAAAAAAGGGGGCAAAAGGCTCAGCCGGCAGCAATTTTAATGTCTTTTGACAGGACACATCACCAATTTAGAAAATTCATGCGTGGAATTTTGGCTAGCTTGAACATGCCAGCGTGGTGTCACCAGCTGTCCCTCTGGCAGACCCAAAGGGCATTCCCAACAAAGTTGCTTTACCTGCTTACATACAGGCAGGACTCCACTTGACAAGCATTTATATTGTGTGATGACAATAATCTCTTGCATCTTCACTGAATTTTGCTAGACAATATGGGAGAAAAAGTATAGTTTCAGATCTTCTGATACCTTCTTCCTTGCTTTTCTTACCACTAGTGTAGATTATAGCACAGAAGAAAGGCAGCAGCCTAATGTGCTTTACCTCATAAAATAGACAATGCTAATGTAAAAAAGTGTTTTTAAGTGGTGGTGTGATGCTTTACTGCTATTTCAGCTCTCTTGCACTTGATAACTCTCTACAAGCTAGAGGGCCACCTCTACAATCTAGAGGGCTTTTCCTATGTGATAAACAGGTAGGCAGGCAATCATGGTAGGTAGCAGAAATCAGTGTAGCCTCAAGGCTGCTCTAGCAGATCCCAAGTATCCAGACAGTTCATAACTGTCTCAAGCTTCAAGGGAGATAGAAGGAGCTATAGAAAGATTCTAGCTTGCCCTTTGAAAGTGAATCAAATTGTCTCTGGGAATATATCTTGAGGGGAAATTGAAAGTATTCAGCTTGAAAAAGTACCTTAAACTCCTCACCATATTCTCGCATCTCCTTATCAGGAAAAGTAAAAAAAGATCCAAAAATGTAATACATTTGATTATGTACAAGTTTATCTATTTGCAACGGAGCTTTGATATTACTTTGAAATATGTCACACTAACAATTCCTAGGAATATGGCTGGATGTGAAAATTGGCTTCCATATGAAATTTACCACTTGATGCACTGGGTACAAAATCACCTCATGATACATCAGGTACAAAATCATGGAGCTTACAGTCAGCTGAAAGCTTGAAATACGCTGATACTTTCTGGGTTCTATTTTCCAGGTGTTGGTTTCTGTTCTGCATTTATATTAATACTTTTATTATAGAATACTTTTATTTATAAATTAAAAAATAGTATAGATCAAAAACAAAAATACAAATAACATGACAAAAATGACAAAACTGATGACAGTTCATTATAATAATGAATAAATGAAAAATAGTGATGAGATGAACAACAGTAATGAACATTTAATTATTTGCATGTAATTTAATGCATATTTAGAAAATGACCAAATTTTTAAGTTTCCCACTCAGATAGCTTTTCTTTTTATGTTCAAATCCAGGTGTATGTCCTCTGGTCTCAGTTTTATCTTTATGTTCTGTTTGCAGGCCAGGAGTGATGACATTTTGCAATGCAGCTAAAGTAGCTTGCATATTTGGTATGCTGAAGGCTTCTATCATCTTTTGTCTGTAGCTTTTCTGAAAAGTTCATCACCTCCATTCCCTCAACCAGTAGCTTTCTTGTAGCAGAACTAATGCCTGTGAGAAAAAGATTCCAGGGTCCACAGTATGACATGGACACCAGCTGCATAAAGGAGGGAAAGGGAAAAGGGAAAGCAAGTAATGAAAACTGTTGCCAGATAGCCATTTTCCTCATCAGAAGGAACACACAATTTTCAGGATCAAGAGAAGAAGCTAGAGCTGAGCAAGCTAGATCACAGACCAGGGCTTGGAGCAGAAGGGAGGAAAGGGAAATAGAACAGATTATTCATGTGAAAGACAAAAACAAGAGGACAGATTGTAGGAGAAAGGCACTGTCAGAGTGTGGCAGAGAGAGGTGTCTGTAAGGAAGAGAAATCCTGGTAATGGCGAGGCCGAGTTGTCTGCATGTGTGCGCAGCCTTGCGCCCGGCCTCGGGACCAGAGGATGACCAGAATGCTGTATGCATACATAAGCCATGTAGTCCTTCAGGCTTTGTGGTGTGGTGAATAGCCCTTTTTACTCACACAAGCACGCAGCAGGCTGTTTGTGACCTTTTGACAGTCAGAGAAGCTGCATCAAATGAAATTGCTGATGCTGAAGCCTCTGATGGCCACCACATGTGGATAGAGGAAGTTCCTGATGGTATTGCACACTTTTATTACAATGACCATGATAGCAGATTTCCTCAGTGCAGAGCAATTTGCCAATGAGCATGGAAATTAAGAGTGAATAGATACCAGTGAGCAATAGCCACATTCAGGCACCAGAAAAGAGACTAAGGAGCGGATATAGAAATGGCAGGACTAGAAGTACGCAGAGGTGAGGATGTTACTCAGATTTGTTGCAGTGCTTGGAGAAACTAGGACTACTGTTGTCCTATGGAGGACAGTGGGGTCTCATGACTGCCTGTGGATCTCAGTGTATCTTTTTCAGTGTGGGCTTCAAAGAGAGAGAGGTAGGGCAAAAAAGGGCATTTCTGAAACCCCTCACCTGTGAAGACAGACAGACAGACAGAAGGAAGGAAGGACATGTTTTGCACAGTTAAACAGCATAGTTTGGTGAAAAGATGACACCATTTTCTACCTGCATGAGAACCAGGACCAAAATTCAGGCCAAGGAGAGGGGGACTACCTAAATTAACCCATAGGAAATGTCATTCTCATGAGTGCAGTTTAAACTTCTAAATCAATGCTGCAGAGTATTCCCTAGTCCCCAGGAGTGTCTCTAAGAACAAAGCGCCTCCATCCATGCAGGAGCAAAGGGATGCCTCTCCATTTTTATGCATTTAATTTACCTGAGACTCAAAGCTGACTCTTCTGTGCATCGCCTCAACTGATGCTTATGTATTTGCTCTGTCTTGTGAGTTGGAAATATGTGAACAACCACTTTCTCTCAAGAGAAAGCTGCTCTCTCAACTGATCATGGCACCAGTCTCCCACTACTCTCTGAGACTATTTGTCTTGCATTTGTTCCCTGCAGAGAAGAGACTAAGTGACAGTGTCTGAGAGGATAGGGTTTGATGGCTCAAGAAGCTGTTCTAGAAAGTAAGAGCTGTGACTCAAAACTCGAGCCAAAAAGGCCCTAAACCCCAGACCAGTCAAGGGTTGCAGCCGCTCAGATGCTACACATTGGCTTCTGTTACTCTGGATCAATTAAGATATCCAGGCACAAAAACCTCAGGTCACAGCCAGCTCTCAGGCCTGACTGCAGTTTAGCATAAATTCTCACCTATTCCTGTATCAGAACACTGCTCTTTGAGTACACTGTTTCAAGCACCTAATGGGCATGATGCTCCAAGTCAGCAAGCTGATTTAGCTGAGGCACAGGGGCGGTAGATGGCTTCAAGAAACAAGATAGATGATTCACAAGGTAGATAATTATTCTTAATTAAGTTCTTCCTTAAAGAATAGTATTTGAGCATATTGAGGCATCTTGAATGAGGTAGCAGTATCTTATCAGTGTCTTTTTATAGTTGGATAAACTCCATTCAAGATTCAGGGAGCATTTAGGATTCACAGAAACCAAAATAAATTACTTTACCCTGTCCCCTCCCAATGCTAAGAAATATTATCATAAAATAGACTCCTGAAAATGTATACTATATGGGACAATCTTTAGTTTAAAAATCTAGAAAAACAGACAAAAATTGCATATTGGTAGCTATATTTTAAACAAACAAAAAAAATCTTCACATAATAAATACATTTTATGCACATTAACTTCAAATTTACTTCAGAAAGCTATTTACAATATAAATAATTATAAATGGGAACACTTTGCAAGATATTGTTTACATAACTAAATTATATTTCCTACAATACATTCCGAAGGAAAACTATAGATGTAATGCTACAATGTCACTAGACCCTTTACATTGCAAAGCATGGTATTTGAAACACTGTCAGTCTGTGTCTTTTTGTCCATAAATGTAAGCATTTGTTTAAAGCAAACATGAAATCCTTTATCATGTCTCAAGTGCTTTCTTTTTGTTAGATTAGTATATTTTATGCATTGAAATATTTACCTTGGGACAAAATTGCAGTGCCCTAAACTTACTTTTTCTAATAGACTTTATTTCCTTAGAATATAAAGGTGCCAACATTTTTTATTGTGTGAAAAAGATTGTTTCTTGCACTCTGAAATTTCCCATTGTATCAGTAGCTGAAATGGAAAATAATAAATGCAGACCAAATCACAATAAATGAAAATGTTTAAAATGGCATTTGGAAACCTAGAACAATAGGAAAGATTAAGAAATTTGTATAAGAGGGGAGTTAAATAGGGAATGCAACCAGACAAAAAGCTTTTTTTCATCCTGTATTTGATCTTTCTTTTCAAATACAGCTTAATAGATGGAGTCATAAATTAACTCTTTTCAAAAAGGAATATATTCCTAACAACTTAGAGCCAGATTTATCTACAGAGCTCTTGTATACATAAGCTAAATGCCACAGTGAAGTTTAACCTCACAGCATTTTTTTTTCATTAATAAATGCCCTAAGGAAATGTGAAATGGAATCACACCTGTGCTCCCACTGTTCTGAACAGAAGACTATTTCATTTTTCTGGTCTTCAAAATAACAGCTAAATTCTCAGCTATACCTCTAGAAAACTTATCAAAACACCAAACTGAAGGGTTGCAGAAATATGGGGGGGGACACGTTGATTTGCTTTTTTGTTGTTGTTTCTGGGGTTGGTTTGGGGTGGGTTTTTTTTCGATTCTCAGTGCACACAGCTGAAATATTTAACCATCAATACTAACTACAAATAAAATAGTTTCTCCTCCTCACTGTGGAGTTATCTGGAGTTAAGCCCGTATACCAACAGAAAAGCATGTTCATCCACCGTTGTTCCCAGTAACAAAGCCTGTATTGCCTTTAGGCTCTTAGGTGCTTTAGGTAAACTTTCAACTCGAGGAAAGAGCAGGGCCTGAATCCATTTGCTGCCAGACACTAACGGTAGCCACCTTAAAATAGACATAGCCAGGTCTAATCCTGGAACTGTGTGCTGTAATCCCCATTACATACAGGTTTGTATACAGAGAGTCTGAAACCAGCGCGTATGCCACAGCTTTGTTCCATGACAGAAAGGTTATCTGACCTTTGGAACTGCCAGGCTGATTTTCTGGGGTGGCTGTGCTTTTTCCAGAAGTACTATGCAACCTTTTATTTTTTCCAACTCACTCAGTATGCTCACATTAACGAACATATGGTGGGTTAACATACTTAGGGACATAAATAAATAAATGCTGCATGTGTAGAGACAAAAATGAGATTCAGATAACAGTGATTGAAAGAGTTTAAAAGAGCAGAATTTCACTGTGTAACCCACAGCAGTATTGCAGACAGATCAACAAAAGCCATTTTTAAAGCTTAAAAAATACTTTTGGGGCTCTTCAGCTGGGAGAGATGCACTCATTTTTTCAGAACATAAATAACTTCTTTTATAGAAACACAACCATTAGAGTTATTATCTTCCACAGTTCCATACTCACACCTTGAGATCTAAAGAAAAAAGCATTACAAAACAACCCTCAAATCTATTAGCAGAAGTCAGCTTTTCTTCTGACTAGGAAAGTACTACTTACTACTAGTAAGTAGTACCTTACTCCACAAATATTCCCACTTGAATAAATGGGACAAATTGCTGAGTAAGGTTCTTCTTTTAATTTAAGTATTGCTTCACAAATTTGTCCAAAATCACAAACTCTATGCCCATGGGGTGTGATTTTATTTAAAGACTAAAGGGGCTATTATTTCTTTAAAAAAAGAGATATACTAAGATTGTAATACACAAAACCATAATGCACCTTTCACTGACATCAATAAAAATGGTTTGAAAGAGCTGTGGTCACTCTGCATTTGCAGTAGTTGCAAAATATTAATTTCATGCTAATAGCTAACCAGTATTCTGTTAGAGAAGTGATGTAATACAGCAATTTATATTGTTTCTGTTCCAAAACACAGCATTCAGACCTTATTTAAAATTATAACCTTTAGCTAATGTGATACATTTGAAACTTATTTGGGTCAAATGCCTTGCATTTTTCAATTTTGCAAGGTATTTCTTCCCATATGATTTGCGAAAGGAAGAAACATTAAAAAAAAAAGATTGTATTCTTGAAGGATACTAACTGAAAATTTGAATTACATAAATATGTAATGGAAAAAATAAGCTTTATACCATATTGAAAAGCACATGTAATGCGAGCTGCAGTGATACTATATGGCATAATTAAGATTGCAGACTTGCTTTCATGTAGCATGTAGATGCAGAGTCTATGTTTGCAAAACTGAATGCTTTCTGTCAATTAAGAAGAAAATCCTGGCTATCTAAAGAAGCAGGATGGCAAACAAGCTATCAAGAGACATCCATCTCCAGCATACTGTATTGAAGTGCTAAGGAGTGCCAGTTGCTGGAATCTCATGAGGAGAGAGAGCCCCGGCCTTTGCTTGTAGTACAACGTGGCTAGACATTTCTACTGATTTATTCCATTCATTACCGAGCATTTTTCACATTTGTAGTGGACTAGAACTATTGAAAATAGGATAAATAACTACAGTTTTGGGATCACTGTAAATAAGGATGGGGGACTTTTATTGCATAGCACACTGGCTTTTTTTCTGAGGTGAAGTCATGTAGCATCTTCTGCTGTGCCTGTTGGTCTTATAACTCTTTTTATTTTCAAAGGTGCCTGCCAGAACGCAAATGCAACAGTCACCAGAGTGTGGTTTCCTGACTACTTGTGGTCATTAGACCACAGCCAGGGAACTGCAGCTGGTCTCCAGAACTCTGTTGCCTTCTAACTAAAAGTTTGATAGCAAGAGTGCTTTGTGATCCCAAGAAACTTGAGTGCTGAGAAAACCCCATTCAGTCAAAGAGTTTAGGAGACTCTTTTGTAATACAAAATAATATTGACACTTAGGCGTGGTTCTATATGTACTGGTAGGGATAATATGATACCATGTACCTCTATTCTAATTCTCTTTGCAAATTGTATTTTAATACCGTAAAATGAGACTCCAAATACAAGTTTATTCATATCATTCATAGGAACAAGTGAAATAAATATGTACCCAGAACTAAATTTATCAAAAATACTTTCTGATTCCTATGCTTTAGGAATATATACAATTGTTGGGCTGAAAGAAGTCCATTTTGGTCCATTTCTTCCTCTGAGTTAACAGTTGTCAATGTTTCTCTTCCCCTCAATTATTTGCCTTGTTGTTACCTTAAAACAAACAAAATCTCTGCTTTGCTTTATGACCTTCATTATCCATTTGGCAATGAGTCAAATAAACTTCTTCCCAAATCATTTTGCTCTCATTTTGCCTTGGCTATCATTCAATGCCCTGCCTCTAGTTCAAATAGTTTTAGACCATTATTTATCTCTCCTCTCTGCAGAGTTTGGTGCACATCAGTGACATTACCCCTTACTCTTTTCCCTTACAAAGATGACAGACCCAGTTTATTTAAAGCTTTTATTAGATCTTTCAGTCTCTTTATCTTTTGCTGAGCTCTGCTCCACCTTTTCTGTTACGAGGTTTAGATAATAAAGACCAGACTGTGTTGTTCTCCCTTGTGTTCAACGTGCATTCCACCAGGAGTGATCACACTGCAGTCAACAAAGCTTGCTTATGGAGTAGGTACTACTCAATTTGAGATTCACAATCTGCTTTGGAGTGATCAGGACTATACACAATATTCCAAGTTCAGAGAGGTAATTTCCTCTGCTTTCAAGTACATCTCTACTTACGTGGTTTATAATGTTATTATTTAGCTTTTGCTTCTGATTAGTTTTATTTGAAAACAGTATTTTTAACCCACTCATAGCATGCTGGTTTATATTTAGTCCCATTGATGACTTAGTCCCATATGTTGAGCTTCTGAATGTTACAACTTAAGCTAGTCTTAGAGCTAATCTCATTTTAGTAACAACCTCAGGACCCCTTTCCTCCACATTGGCATAAGAGGAAGCAGTGGTCCCTCCTGTTGCAGTCAACTTTGGGACCATATAAATGCCATACAAAAAAGGACAGGTCTAGCCACTGTGACTGCAAATGCCCTATTTTGCATTTTTAGCATATGTTTGCATTTATTCTTATCCAATCAGTCTCTTTGTTCATGAGGTTATTAAAAGCTAAAAAAAAAAAATTTCCTCTGTCTCTTTTGATGTCTTGTATAACTATAGGACAGGCCATGATAATAGCAGCATTCTTAATAGAATTTAATTCCTTGGAACACTGATTTCCTGCTACTTATTTATGCACATATGGCTGATTTTGATGTCCATAATATTTTCTGATATTCATTAAATTATCTACTGCAATCAAGAAGAGAATTCATATTTTTTTATCAAGGTCATGCCTATTACTTCACTGAGTTTCAGACAGAGTCATTATGATACTCTATACTCTCTTAATTTACTCCAAAATTTGATCAAAAGTTAGACAAACTGCCAAACAGTTTTTGCCTATTCTTGACTTCTGTATTTTCACATTTATGCAACTGCATTTGTATTTTACAGCAATATTTCTATGATTCTATTGTGTTCTTTCTGTGTTTTAAATTAATTCTTCATTATTCAGCCACTTTTCCTTATTTTATAATTATTACTAAATGGCATACATAGCTACGGGGTTAATTGCTTATCTTGGACCACTCCTAATTGCAGTCTAATCTCCCTGTTTCTCCAGCCAATTTTCTTCCATTTCACTCCACTACCCACCATGGCCAACCTTTCAAAAACATGAGAACCATTTCCCATTTCTACAGCAAGACAAGCATGCCCTTTGCGTTTCTCAAAACTACAGTGAGAACGGCCCTCTCTTTTTAATACAGTAGAAGTAAATATTTGACCATACTAATCATAAGGACTCTCGTCAAATCAAGCACATGAAAATAGCTATGTTTGTGAGTACACAAGGACATGATGAGAGAGGAGTTCTCTCCTCTTTCTCCCTTTTTTGATTTTATATAGGTCAGCCATGGATGCTTTATACCATACAGCAGCATAATATGCTTGGCCTTTGGGGAGCAGACAATTCACCAGAAGTACACATTTTGTTGTGTATTTTGAGGAAACACATCCCAACTTCCTGTGTAAAAAGCGTGCATACAAGTTCTGTTGCCTGGTACCTATGCAGTTCAGAAATCTGCCCTTGGCAGTGTTTCCAAAAAACATCTCTTACACAATGTGGATAAACTGCTCTGTTAGCCTGCCACAAGCACTCTCTGCCTGGACCTCTTCTATCCTTCTCAGCATGCATGGCACCAACTTTGATTTTAGCTCCATTTACTCTAACCCTGCATGCCAGTGCATTTTTTTTTCTTTTTTAAGTAATGTGTTTTAACCAACTTATCCCCCCAAACCTTAGGTTCTTCTTTCTAGTGCATTGTGGTATGGGAAATGCTGGTAAGGACAAGGGCATGAAAACATATAATAACTTCCAATTAGATCTTAAAGGTCATTTTTTAAAGCACAAAAGTTTTTAGAAAAAAAAGTGTCAGCTTCCATTGGTTATTATAACAGATGTTCCTTTGTGTCCTTGTGCTGGATCTTGCTGCATCCTTAAGTGAGAAGTCACATCAAAGTGGGATCCATTACAGCCTAGTGAATAGTTTCTAATTGTTTCAGTGTCATATAGATGCTCCAGGGCGTATCCAGTTAGTGTGTAAGCATGCTTATCAAAGTACTGCCTGTGGGAGCTGTAATAATTTGGAGAGGCTGCTGGGTGGTCTCCTTGGGTTTGATGAGGGGACATGTCTGAATGCAGGTAGTCTTTAGCAAGTACCAAACTAGATTTTGATATTCGATCAGAACTGGGGCTACTTATCCTGGACAGTGTTGTGGGGCTGTTGTCATAGTCATTTTCGTGGGGGCTCATAATCTTTCCATCTCGCTGCTGGATGTGTTCACAAGGAGGAGTGCTGGCAACTGTTGGGACGCGGCAGACGTCCACAGCCAACTGCTGCTGAGGGTAGTTTGCAAAACAGATAGCGTGCTTCTTCCCTGTGCCATTAATGGAGACCAGTGGGTCAGGAGTGGTTTTCCGCAGCTGTAGCCTGTTTTCTTCTTCTTTAATCATTTGCTGGGTGGCTCTTATTAGAGTTTCAATTTTGCTGGGCTCATGCGGACTGTTCTGATACTGTTCAGTACGGTATCGGTCGCCTGACTCGCTGGCAGAGCCAGGATCAGGTGAGCTAACAACACTGTCCTCATCCCAGTGTCCTCTTCCTAGGAAAGAGAGAAAGGAGGTTTGAGCCAAGTGCTGAGGTTTAAAGAGGCAAGTGATCTTGAAGAACGTGTAATCTTAACCTTATTTCACACACAGAAAATCAAGTCAGAGGTGAGTCATAACAGTCACAAGAAAAGACCCCTTGCTTTTCAGTGACAAACTCTGGTTTCCAGTGTCTCCACTTGAAACAAGTAACACAGCTGAAAATATACAGAGAGACCTAAACACCTCAACACAGGTATCTGGTGCCACCTGATATCCTCTTGGGTAGACAAGCACCTGCTTAAGCCCAGCAGTTATGGCACCAACTCTAAAGCAGGTCTATCTTTTAAAGCAGGTAGAGGCCAGGTAGAGTATCCTAGGGCATGTCAAAGTGCCCTCAGTGCCAGTGTTCAGGTCCCTGGCCCCTTACTACCTCTTTGCATCAACATGGTCTGAGTGAATTTGGACCATGGTAAAAGCAAAAGTCTCAGGGAATTATGAATGTACAACATTCCAGCCTTTCCAGGAGCTAAAACAGAAAGCATTGAGAAACAGCTTGTGCTTGTGTAAAGACCATACAGGTTACACAAAAAAAAAAACCAAGAAATAATGAAGGAACTCTTCTTCAAAAGCTCAAGAACCCATAGCTGCTAGACATGGATACTGTAAAAATGTGATGTCATATCCCCATACATAAATATTTGCTTTTGAAATGGGAAAATATTACAACATTCGTACCTCTCTTTAAAAAATAAGGCCCATATACATATCAGAGAAGGTGTTCAGCTTGCAAGTAGTTGAAAGGACAGAATCATACCTGTCAGTCCTCACCAGGAAGAAAGTTAGTGGCTCCAAAACCTAAACGGTCAACATTATGATAAAGGGCTTGATTTGCTGAGATACATTCCTACAGGAGGGTATGTGCAGGAATTGCACGTGTTACTTATCAATGCCTCTATCTTGGCATACACAAAGTCCTCTTTGGGGATGGAGCACATTGGGTTGGCTGACAGTACTCCTCAAAGCAAACCCATTTTCAGATTAGCACGTGATGTTTCCCCTGTTCTGTGTTGGGTCAGGGCATACAGATCAGTTTGGGTTGCAGACCACTACCCCTGCATTGCAGAGCTCACTACAAAAATCAGTGATGGGCTTTTGCTGTAAAAATATCCTGCCACTGCTGGGGAAGTACTGCACTGTGAAGTATCATGAGCATGAATTTATCCTTCACATCCTTTTAAGAGCTGGACCCAAAATGCCAGGGCTAGTCAGGTTTTTTTTCCCAAAGCTACACGCAGACTCAAGACCTACTAAAATATGTAACCCTTGATACAAAAAAACCCCCAAACCTGAAGCACCTGAAATTACAGCAAAGCCAAACAACAAAATAAAACCAAATTATATTATCCATTTGCATTAATTATTCTTGATAGAGGTATGGAATTAATATCTAATATCTCTTTTCCGTTTGTACCTCAGTATGATATTTCTACACTCAGCAAGAATTATCATGCATAAAATTTGCCAGAAAATTATCATACTTTGTTCGTTTCTCTTTTTTTGAGACGAAAAAGCTAGAAAAACACAATAGGACAGAAGTACGGAACAGACACAAGGAAGGAGGCATGTTCTCACAGGAAAAGTCGAGAACAGTCCTCATCAGCAAAATTTTCTGTCCCTTTCCTTTCTTGTTTTTTTCTCTGATTCTATTTACTAGTACTTGCTATTTAATAATTATTTTTTCTAATCTCAATATTATTTTTCTCAAATTGGAGCAAAACAGAACAGTTATTTTCTGTTTACCAAGCCTTGTTCGGCAGATCAATGAAATAGTATAATGTAATCTGCTTTTATGAGTTCTATAGAGGCAACATTTGTTTTGATAGACTATTTTGTAGAAAAAACTTTTTCTTTTTTATGTTGCATCCATCCTTAAAACCTTGAATTCTGACTGTAGGGCCAGTTACTGTCTTCCAACACTCAGCCTATAGTTTTAAAACCAAGGACCTTTGGACTTTTCCGAACGCAGTATCAGGCTTTCATTGTGATTTTTTTTTATTAGTTTCAGCCCCTGAAAATGTCCTAATGCACTGAGTTTACCACCTGTCAAAAACTAAACAAAATTTCAGGCTTGGTGCTGAAAGGATGGCGAGATTCAAATTGGTTTTTTATTGAGGATAAATGTCTGAAACCAAAAACAACTGTTAATTTCAATAGCCAACTTTAAATAAACATCAAATTATACAGAATCTAGTAATAACCAGTAGGGAAAAAAGTCACTTGGAGAACAATTTCTCCAACAGCTTTCAAGATTTTTTATTATCTAGCTTGGATTTAGCTCTAATTTTTTTGTTAAACATATTCCATCTGAAGTGTCTTGATCCTAAGTCAAATAAAAACCACTTTTCTATCAAGTGGATTATTTTGTTAACATTTTTAAGATCACACTTAAAATCTCCACAGTTACATATTTCCACCTTAATTTCACAGATTGATGAAAATACAGCAAAATTATATTTTGCTTCATATAAGCCAGACTATAAAACTCAACTCTACTTGAACTTTTAAGTATTCCTCCTCTCCACAGATGCAATCTCTGAGACAAGAACACACATCCAAAGCATCTCCTTTTCCATCTTTCACAAAAACAGCTGTATGTTTCTGCTATATTGCTTTAGCTGAGATGGTGTCGCTTCTGCAAATCCTTGTTACGTCTTACCATGAATCCTGTGCACTGATGTTATGTGGGGCATACTGTTCTCATACGCTTCTCTGCTCTCAGGGGACGACTTAGTCAGAGGCAACGCTGAACGAGAACCCCACCAGCTCTCCCTTCCTGGCTGCGGCGTGCCAAGGAAATACCGGCCAGCTTCGCATCTGCCTCCTTCACAGGCCTGAGTGTGGAAATGCGTGTCATCAGTCAGCCTAGTGTGGTCGAGTGCAAAACCATAGCAGAGCGCGCTGCGGTCCGAGTACTGTCTGTAGGCACAGGAGACGTCGTGGTGCTGGGAGCTCGGTCTCTCCGCAGGCTCCAGGAGCTGGGGAGAGGCTGTATCGGTCAGTGGGCTCCCACCCCACTGGCTCTCGTGGTCAGACTCAGATCTCTCAGTGTGAAATCCAGAATACTGCAAAACATGAGAAGCAGCATGGAAATTACTGCACCTGGGTGAAATCTGCAAGTAACTGCACTGGGAAGGCAAAGTATGTATGTGATAGTGTGTTTTTTGTGAGTGCCCACATGTCTGCACCTTCTGATTGGGCTCCTGGTCCTTTCCTGTACAACACTCTGTAATGAGCTCACAGATGACAGGACAGACCTCATGAAAATCTAAACCATCCCATGTTGGCCCTTAACAGCCATCTCCTTTATGATGTGTAATATTAGGCCCAGCAACATCGATGTTGCAATTCAATATATTTTTAGTATATCCAGGTTTTTCTTGTTGCTTTGAAAGTTGTGCTTATGCTCATCCAAGGTGCTCCAACACACTTCAGCAAAACACTTCCAAAAGGGACTGAAATAACACTGCTCCTGGAGCATTTTCTCATGTCAAATTGAAACCGAATGTATTTGAAGGTTTTTTCCTAAGGGTTCACTCTTTTTTCTTCATATTTTGTTTGTTGATTTTTTTCTTACTTGAAGTTGTATCTTTGAACTTCTTTCCTCTTATTTGTAGGGAAAAGACAGCTTCTTGTATATTTAGCCCTACCAGCATTTCTGTAAGGTAAAGCTCTAAAATGATGGCAGATAGGTAGGAAGCTAAAAATCCCAGCTCTATTGCAATATGGGAACAAGGAAAATCCAGATACTATTTGCCAGTAAAGGTAATTGCTAATCAAAGCAGGCGGAGTGAGCATTTTTTCACCCTGACAAAGCATGGCCCTCCCAACACAGAAAAGCAGCTAGTAGGTAGTTGGAAAATTAGTCAGGATAGGAACATGAGAATTTGTTTAGAGAGAAGTAAGGGTTAAGTTAAATGTCACAGATTTCAAGATATTCATAATGAATGCTTCAATCTTTTAGATATCTTTTGGGAAAGGAAAAGAATGTTTATTAAACCTCCTAGGATTTAGCTATCTCATTTTTAAATCTCTTTATTTATTGGAACTGTCAAACTTCACGGAACATTTTTAAATCAATTTCACCCATGATTATGGACTGGGATGAGACCAAAGCTGTACATGCTCACCTCTTCAGCACTGCACACTCATGTCACAAATCAATGTATAACAACATGAAACCTTGGAATTCTCCCATTCCATCACTCACCTTCCATATGCTCACTCTGCCTTTTCTTTTAATAGGCCTAACATAAGGTTACCTTCCTTTTCATTAGATTAAGTTGCTATGAAACTCCTCATTATCAGCCAGGATCAAGGTTTTATGCACTTACCAATCGAAAGTTCCAACCAGATGTTTGACTTACAGAAACTTAAACCATCTGTGCAACATCAGTAGAGTTTTTGGCATTTAATTGGGCATTTCTTCAGTATTCCAGTTTATATTTGTGAATAATGTTCAGGTTGTGAACATGATAGGTTATTTAAAGGAAACAAAGAAAGGGTCATGCCTTTGGAGGAAGTCAATTATATTTTGTTATTAGTTGTCAGAGGAGTATCCATAGACAACAAGCCTACCAGTAGACATGGAGGAGGTCAGAAGATTAGTACCACGATAGTCACGACAAAGGTTTAGAGATTAAAGGACAAACATGAATTTTCATGAAGGTTTAGATAGTTACAGAGCCATAAAAGGGTCCTTTTAGATGCCAGTAACTCAACATACACTAACTAGGAATTTTATTCAGTCACCAGTGTTATGTGATCAACAGGAGCATCTGTCCCTTTTATTATCCTTTCAGATCTAACATCTACAAACTGCTTAATCACAAAGACACCTTCATAAATAACAGCTGAATTATTGTAAGGTTTTTTTTTTACAAAAGCGTGCAGATAAAATTAAGTTTGCAGTCAACAAAATTAGAAATTATTAGCAAGATTAACAGTTAGTATATTTTATCTAGAATGTAAAATCAAAAAAAGAAAATTACATTTTAATCTGTTTTGAATTTTAGAATTATTTTTAATGCTCTTTTTCGATTTGACTTGTATAAACCAGATTTTTTTTTAATTTTAAAAGTTAAGCAGAAATATTACACAGTGTAAGCCTAAATGCAAGTATAGAAAAGCCAAAAGTTCATATACTTTCTTATTAAAAACAAAACTCATAGTATGTATTTCTTTCATGAGGAGGACAAGGAAAATTAATCTCCAATAATATTATAATGAAATTTCTTTTTTGGATATTTATTATGATAATAAATGCCAGAGAATCTTTCAAACTGGAAAACTCTTAATTTCCTGTAGTTCCACTAGATATTCGTCTATTAGTTCTCTTTTCCTAAGGACACTTCAGGGTCCTTCATAGCTTGTCTTGAAGGGAATATCTTCATTTAACTGAAATATGGTGTAATTTCTGCTTTTATCTTGAACCTAATCACAAAAAGCCTTTGTGCCCTTTTCTTCAAGAAAGGGAAATTATCTCTAAGGGTTTATGTTTAGTATATGTTTAGAAATGCACTGTGTGATGTCATATAACCACGTATCAAGACCAACAATACTTGACTCATCTTCTTTGTACTTGATATAAATAAAGATTATTTGAGATCTGACCCCTGGCAGCTGCTAGGCCATGGACAGAATTGAATTAACGCAGTCAATTGTTTGTGGCCCACATTTTCTGCTAAGGTTTGATATGACTGCTTACTCCTAAGGTACAACATAAGCAGACACAAAAATATGGGCACAAATATGTCTAGTTCCCTTTAAAGCCAGCCATGTCTCTATCTGGCATCTTCAGGCTGCCTCCACTGCTGCGGTCCAACCACTGCCTCTTCTGGGAATCTGATGTTGACAGGTGGAGACTTCAAATATGGGCATGTGTGACATGTTGATGGGGGGAGAAATGAAAGGGTGATCAAAGATATTGCTTTACTGAAATGGGAGTGGAAACACTATCTCTCAAGTCAGAATTAGGGTCCCATATGTTAAGTGATGAAAGGCCATAAAAAATTGAATCAGATTTAATGAAAATTATGGCAAATTAAAATCAGTTTGTTTTTTTTTCAATCCCAGTCATGTCTCAGCAGAAACATTTTATTTTCTGCTAATTTCTGCTCTCTGAGTTCTATCAGAAGGCAAAACTAATTCATTACTTCTGGGTTTTTGACAAAATTTAATCAGCGTATAGTGATAAAGAACTTCAAACTGGCGACATCTGAAATCCCTTCAGGTGATTTCTGAATTGTCATCTGGCATAAAAAAGAACAGAACATAAGTTAAATGGTCCTCCAACTGTTCCCTGGAAACTAAACTGTCACCTCTGAAAATTAGAAATGTCTTCCAGAGGGGTTATCCAGTGTACAATTGCAGTGAGAGCACACCAGCAAGATTAGCACTGACAAAGGGTCTGTAGGCCATCCCTGATGGATTTTCATTCAAAGAAAAACTTCATAAGGGCTAAAGAGGCAAGAAAATAGAAAATTCCATGTCTAAGGAAGCTTACTTTATGAGAGTCCATGGAAGTGTATTAGGCCAGTAGACAATATTTCTTGTGTGATTTTCTTTTGCCTGACCTTCCATTCCTACAGACGTCTCACTGGCCTGAGGACTCATCCTGTCATACACAGCAACATCAGCGTGCTCCAGATGCCACACCAGATGTTCAAACAACAGTTTTAATAGATATATAATTTTCTGGCAGCCTACTCAGGTTTTTATCATTATAAACATTAAATATACGGTGAAATCCTCACAGAGTCCTCTTTTCCATGAAAAACTTTCACTACATCAACATTAGCAACTTTTCCCTTGATTAGTGTCTGAACCGTGAGGAAAAAAAAAATCACAAAGGCAGGCTGCATTGTACTAAGAACATATGCATGCTTTTAAATCACTTTTATCTTACATTTTACTAATGTAATCCTGAAATGTAAAATATGCTCTTTTTGCATTCACTATTATAGGCACAACAGATGGTGAAAGGCTCAGATTAAAGTAATACAACATGTCCATTAAAATAACCCCCATTGCTGGTGACTCTTCACCAGACCAGGAGTTATGTTTACTATAAAAATAGGGGTTTGCTTTGCTTTTGAACACACTAGAAGTTGCCAAAGCTTTAGGCTACAGGAAGAAATTAAAACAAAACAAAACTCACACTGACTAGAATGCAGCCTGATTTTGCTATCTTTACCCCATTGGGTGATATGCCCAAATAGAGATGAATTGCAGAATTAATCCAAATTATCCATCTAAAGAAGATATAAAATCAATATATCTCTGACATCCGATGTATTAATATACACCTATATACCTACCTATTAATATATACCTATAATACACAACTATTTCCAAAAATTTACCTATGCTGTAATACACACCAAAGCCTCCATCCAACAGCTCTTAGGTACATCCTTACGTGTATGTGTGCTTTCATGAGATACGTACATACATACATACATATATATATATGTATATATGTATATATGTATATATATCTATATATATACACATATACATACATATATATATACATATATACATACATACATGCATATATACATATAATTATATATATATAAAAAATAAATATATATATATATTTATTTATACATACATACATACACATATATATATATATATATACACACATATATAAAATCTTTACCTAAGTGTTGCTTTGATTTTTCAGCCTTCTCTTCTGTTTCACAGTTTCATGTTTTGGGTTCTTTCTCATGCTCTAGTCTGTAAACACTGGCCAATGTTATTGTAGTTTCAAGGTAGTTTACATTCTTTGTCTTAGAGATATGGACAGCTGATGGACAGTTGTCCTGACCAATGGGATGGGGAGAGGTGTCAACCTTCTCCCCCAATCCCTGGCCTTTTTAGAGATACTATATATTAGAGTCAGACTTTCAAATAAAGTAGAGTTTTAGTTCATGCCTTCTAATCAAAGTGTGAGTGTGTGTTTATGTGTGTGTGATGTACTGCATAACCTAAGAACTAAGATGAGAGAGCAATAAAGATTTATCCAGATTTGACCATGAAACATTTCCACTGCTGACAAACAACAGGGAATTTAAATATTTTTTAATACAATCATTAATGTGGCACTAAACAAAAATGCAGTGCAAATGATCATAATTAAAATGTTTTTCCAGCCTTTTTGCTATTGCCTGTGTATGGAATAAATGAGGTCCAGGACTAGTTTTTGGGAACACAAAGGTGCAGGGCTAGATTTTGGGAGGCCTTCACACTGATGATGATGATGAGTGTGGGGGATGACTACCAGCATCTTTTCACCAACTCATGATTTCCTTTCTCTGCAAATATCCATCAAACCTTCATCTGCCTGTTTGGTTTTTTTTCCCACCACTTCTTTCAACTCTTCACCTCTCTAGTGGTACAAGACTAGAAAAGCACTCTTCAAGCTCTCTGAGCAAATTCTGCAGCTAGGACATGAATTCCAGATTGCTCTCCTCTCTGCTTGCCTTTCCCCTGCCTGAGGCTGGTTTCATAAAAACCACTAGCCCACTGTACTAACAGCACACAGTGTTAATCAGATGCTGACCAATGCCTCCAGTTTAATGAACTCAGTTTTACTTAAGAGTCTGCAAGACCCACATTATGCTATATTTGCTTTTGCATAAGATTTGAGGAGAAAAATGTCAGCACTGTCCTGGATGACTGAAATGTCTACTTTTTTTCTAGTAGCAAAAATTCAGGTGAAATTGATTAGTATAATTTTCATACTGTTCACATCTCATGTACCTATCTTAGGGACACAAAGCTGGCAAGGTGAAGGATTCTCAGTCAGCACCCAATAATGCATATTATTTCTTTTTCTCTTCAAGAGAGAAGCAAAGTAAAAAGGGAAAAAGAAAAAAGGAAAGGAAAAAGTGGGAAAGGAATTATGTACATTTAAAATCTCATAGGTACCCTCGATTTCAAGAAGCACTTTGCCCAGTGCCATTATTTTACTAATAAACTTCCTGCTTCCTTTCCTCACCACAGCTCAGGCTCCTGTGTAAGCCAAAACCTGTGACCTTGCTCTTCAGCTGTGACTTTTAAGTCACACACTAATTCTCCTCTACTGACTGGCACATTACACGGGCAGAAGACTGAGGGACACAGGCCGTACCACCTGCTGCATGTTCTTCACGACAGCTTCTCTTAGTCTGTCAACAGTTTATTCAGTAGTAGAGAAGGATGAGAGGGAGGCAAAGCCAAGCTGCCAGCATTACTTGTGGTGATGGGCTGCAATGAATGGTATGACCATTTTTCAAGATACTGGCACTAACATGGCTACTTCTTTTTGAATGATGAAATATGTGGCTTTAATATTAGGCAGCTGGTAATAAGGATGCAAAATGAAAGTGGAGACTAAGCACCCCAACCTTTCAGACAACAATCCCTGCCAAACCAAAAGTGACAATGCTGCACTGCTCATTGAGTATTTTTTCCTGGTGACAGAAAGAATAAGGAGGTCATACTTTTGGAAAACAGACAGATGTGGAAGGATAACACGTCTTCTGCTGTGATTATCCTGCTAGCAAATGAATATGTTGGAAAAGACTGTATAAGGTAAGACAAAATGTAATTAAAATATATAAAATATAGTCCTAAAAATTGAATTTAGAATTATTTGTACATGTCTTCCCCAATTCTTTTGAGCAGTTTGATTACAATTGTTTGAGGTAGTGCATTCAAGAAAGAGGCTTTTTTAGCAACCCACAGAAAGACGTATGAACAAGTGAGGTAGAATAATCTCTGACAAAAGTTAGATTCTTGAAATTAGGAATTAATATCTAGGTGCTCAGTTAAATATTCCCTGTGCCAGAAACAGATGTCATTTAACTGAAATTCTTATCCATGGTACATTTGGAGGGAAAAGAAGGAAAACAAAGAAGTGATGTAGACATTTGGGATCACACTGCACACTCTTAGAGACCCATTTAGAGAGCATTTCTCCTGCAGAGAAACTGTAGATATTAAGGTCATTATCAGTTAAATATTGAGGCTCTTTAAATATTGTACTAAATATTGGGCTCCTTAAAAATATTGTGCTATTCAATGTTACATTTTGAATGCATACATTTATATCAAATTTCTTTATATATATATATTTATATCCTCTTATGTAGAGGCATAAGAGTAGTAGGAACTTGTATCACTAGTAAACATCATGATTATTTTAACAAATATGTTTTTTGCACTGATAGTTTGATAGTGTAAGGATACAAGTGCTGCGACCTTGCCTGCAGAAATCAGTTGCATAAATGTATTCTGTAAATTTCAGTTCACAAACCCAACTGAGTCTGGTCCATTCTCCAAGCTGAGACATATTCCTTACACGTCAGGCTTGAAAATGAATTCTGGGAAATTAAAGTCTGCTGATGCCAATGACCACCTCCTACCGTTTTCTTCCTTTCAAACTTTACACACAGAAAAGCAGAGATTTTCTTGATCCAATTCACCAAGTTGGCTGACTGCTTTTCCTCATCAAAACTCACTCCTCTTTACTACTATTTCAGAATTAACTGCAATCAAATATCCGGCAGCTTTCTAGATTTGCTGGAATTAGTAAAGACCAAGTAAGAAAAAGCAAGATTTCTCAAATGGCAAAACTCACAGTCTTCTCAAACCAAATATTTCAAAACCAACATTTTCACTTGTCCTTCTGTCCGCTTCTCATTAACTCTGAGCCCTGTGCTGCTATTGTCGTTGTTGATAATTATTTATTATGCACGCTAAAACATAAATATTTCCAGCTTTTTAGAAGTGGTTTAAAGAAATATATTCCTGTCTGAAGCTTGTAAAACCTGCTGTCCTTTATTCTCTTCGAGTAACACATTCTTTGGCCTATTCTAGTTACTTGGGCAAAGTAGCAGTCAAAATCAAGATAACAAAAAATATTTAATTTAGTTTTTCAACAACAGCTACCTGTGGGTACGGTGATGTCCTTGATTTTGACTTTGTGCTCAAGAGGCGAGATTTGCTTCCCTTTCTATTATCCGTTATGGTCGGAGCTGAATTTGCGTATGAGAATGCCGGCTTGGTAGCAGTGACCTGATCCAGGGAGAGCTGTAGTCCTTTATATTCAGTATCCCTATATGAAAGGCAAAAGTGAAAAACAAACTCACTTCATGTCTTAATGGGAAACATTCCTTTCTTCTTAGTAGGGGGTGGAAGCAAAAGATATTTTTAAGAAAAAAGAATAAAACCATCCAGGGCAAGCCAGTATATCCCCCTAATACATTTATGGAGTATAGCTTACTAAGCAATAGCACTGTTTTTATACTGAAAATATGATTGCTTTTTGCATCCAGCTGTTATCATCCTGATCTACTTTCTTTAGTAATAAAAAGCAATGGGATGGATGTTTTTGAGATTTGTATTACAATTCTACATTGGTCACATAGCTAAGCAGTAAATAGGATACATTTTCCTCAAAACTCTTAACTGTACAACTACAAACTTACCATGTGTGTGTTATAGATGTATGTGTTCACATGTGTATATGTGGGGTGCATGTAACAGCCTACACAGATGACTAAATAAATGGAACAAAATAATTTTAATGGAAAACACTTGATCATTAAGGTTGTATCTTTCATCATTTAGGAAGTTTTGGGCAATTTTGTAATTTTAATTTTTTTCTTCTTCTATGGGTGCTATGAGTGTTTATTCATCAATTTTTAGTTTCTTATACCAGTTTACTAGTCAGAGAAAACAGATAAATAAATATAAATCCTGTGATTTAAATAGCCTGTCCCTCACTCACAAAATAGTAGAGGTTTTCTATGGGGAGCTATATATAATGTCAGTTTTCGAAGTGGCATTAGTTTCGTCAAACTAAAGAATACATAAAAGTAAGGAAAACTGGCACTGTTCAAAATGTCTTACTAAGCATAATGAGGGCACATGCATTGGACTGCACTCCTCTGCACACATCTGCATGTCTGCTGATACCCGGGAGAGTAACAAATGAACTCTCCAGCTTTCATGTAGTCATACGGAACCTATTCTGGCAATGATTTATTAAAAGACAGCAAAAAGAGCTTCTTCCTGACCTACCTACCTGGAGGAAAAGAGGAAAGATTTTTTTTTCCTTTGTTTTATCAGTAGAGAAGTCAGGGATAAGAAAAGAATAATGCTTCTCTTAAGCAGTCAAGGAGGCAACATATTCATTCACACATTATCCCATACCCCATCTAAACCTAAAGATTAACACTTAATGAATTATATTTATAATAAATTGTTTACCTAGCTTTAGCAACGATATGTTGTTCTATAATCATGCAAATATTGATGTGTAAGCCACAAGTCTAACTTTTTTTAGAAACTGCAACGCAACCTAAGCATATTACAACTTCGTACACTGAAATGTTTTCAGATAAAAGTCAGGGGTAGAAGAATAAGTCACTGAAAAAAGTGAAATAGGATGACTCTTATTTGACAGCAGCCACAGATAAACCTGCATAACCAACACATTAATTAAACATATTAATATGTTTTTAGAATATTCGGGGGGTTTTTTTGTGTCTGATAAAAAGTAAGCTTCTTGGTTGAAGAGGCTTAGTTTTTTGGCAATGCAGACAATGTATATGTGTCTGTGTATATAGAACACATGAAAGTAAATCCCTAACATTAGAACTGCACTGCCTATGCTGTCTCCAGTCCATAGCAGACGGAGATTTGTCAAGTATATATAGTGCTTTGTAATGCAAAATTAGTTCTTAATGAGGTAATTTCTTCAAATTTTGGCTTCAATAGAGATAGACCTCTGCTAGAATATCTGCATTTCAAATATCCTGTCTGCAGTGAAAATGTCTGAGTTATGGAGATTTGCTTTTGGCCCCTTTGACAAGTGTGGCTCATCCATATATTTTGAAAGCATTAATCTTTCCTGTGGTTACTCTCAAAATTTTCATCCAGACACCTTGAATTGACATGCAAAGACCTTGAATTGACATTCCTAGGAAATTATCTCCATCTTACATGAAACACAAAAGACGTCAAACAGTCTTCACACTTAACGGCTACAATGCATGAGATTCTATCAATAACCCTGAAGAAACTATTAGCCTCATCCTGATATACACACCCCCCCGACTATTTGATTATAAGAAGAGGGAGGATCCTGTGTTCTCAGTGTCAGATGGAGAAAATACTATCACCAGACACTAAAATTAATCAAAACTAAGTAGGTACATTTTCAGAGCCTTAGGGGTATGAGGAGGTTGTATTTTGGTTTTGAGCCTACCAACCCTTTTAGCTCTGGTTTCGCTGGAGAACCCATAGCTCTGTGCTCCTGCCTTTAACTCCCCATCTCTGTTTTTTGCCACCCTGTAACCATCTGTTGCTTTCTTGTGTCAGTGAAAAAGTTTTAAAACACTAGGAGAAATACCACCCTGGTATTCAGACCATGTTGTCATTCCAACACTGGTTGTCTGCTGTTATATGTGTAAGGGTCAAGCATTCAAGAATATAGAAAATACTCTCTACAACATTTCTAGGTCATGGGAACCAGAAAAAAACCCCAACAAAACAGTCATACCAGACTTATCAAAACCTTGCATGCCACTCTGTCTTACTTTTCTACGTCCTTGGTATTATGGGTGAGAGCTCACCACACCTTAGAATAAACAACACAATCTTGTATTTGCAACCGGTTGCTTAGACAGTACTTCATAAAAAAAAATAATACAAAAACTACCTGAAGTTCTTGCTGCCAGATGCAAAGTTTTCCCTTAGAAAAAGAAGTCTCCTGTGCTCTCTTTGCAGATGAAATACCAGACTTTTTTCATCACTGAGTCATGATTCAATACCATCTCAACCCTGTCCTAGAAGAGCTGCCCTTCAGAACAACCAAGAGAGATACCAGAACACCATCAGCAACTGCCCAAGATAAATACCAGAAGTTAAAAAAGAAAAAGGAAAGAAAGCATGGAGGAAGGGTCCAGTGGCCTCAATATCAGATGCAAAAGATGTTCCAGTAAGAAATGAAAACATTTTTGAGTATATCCATATGTACTGTGAGACAGAAGACTAGAGAAAGCAGGACTCCTAGTGATATACAAACTACAGATGGAAATTCAGACAACTTCCTAAAGGAATTTATAAAACTTTCACCAACATGGAACTATAATCTCCCCAGTCCTATTCTCAGACACCTGAATCCTCTATTACACAGTCACAGTCACACGCTAATACAGCATCTTGTGTTCTATGTATAATTAAAAAAAAGGTGGTGGATACAAGCCTCTTCCTCCAAGGTCCTCACCTTCAGAGTTCCATAGGGATCCATACAATCTACATCTATCTACATGAGACTGCTGAGAGAGAGAGAGTGATATGGCATGTGTTCAGTTGCTAACAGTATGTTGCTGACAATCTACTATTTATCTCATTTTCTGATGCAACTATCATCACCATAAAACATCAGAATAACTACAGGAAATTAGCTCTTAAATGAGGAACAGATGGATCAAACTGAATCCAGACAAGACCAAAGTGATGCTTCTTTGCAAAGGGGAACACATTGAAGACCTCCACCTTTACATGATGGGAAACAGCCATTCTTTCCACAGTTGGATGGAAATTCTAGGTCCTCTTTGACTCCTCAGAGAACTTGAATGCATATGCTTTTGGTAGCACATGGTTCAAAAATTGTATTATTTTTCCTCTATCTTGTTGTTCCTTCCCATATGAGAATCTGGCTGTTATGGTCAATGTATCAGGCACCTACAGGCTGGATTACCAGGGTTCACTGTAAGCAAGTTCAGAAGACAAAGCATAAAATCCCCTTGCTACAATATGCTGCTTCCTATTTTCTTCTCAGATCTAACTCCCAGAAGCATTTCTACTCTATGCCATGTCTCTGGCTCTTTCAATGCTCTTCATAAAGCTTGAACCTAATCTTGAAAGTATTTATAGATATACTACATGTACACCATGAAAAACCGAGGATAGATGACTGTACCAACTCTCATGGTACATGCATTTCTCTCCAATGAAGCATCTGAAAGTAGAGTACAAAACATTCTTTGCTAAATACTTACTAGCTATAGCAAGCTGCAAAGATGGTGAAGGACAAGGGCTGAAGGAGCAGAATTTTTGGAAGAGAAAGCCAATCTGTACGATTTGGATGCCAGGTGAATCGGCAACACTTATGTGAAATCTCAAAATTCAGCTTTAGAATACATTTTCTGCCTACTACCATGGCCAAAATGCACTATATGAAACAAGGTAGCCAGAGTCTAGCTAACTAAAGTTTGAGGAAGAGGTAATGAATCATTAGTAGACAGACCCAAAAAAACTAGGTAAGGGAGTATCAGAGCACCAAAAAACCTGAATTCTCAGCAAACAGGAGAGCTTGCGCAAATACGGTGACTAAGCATGTGGTTAGAGCTCACCATCAAAATGGAAAGAAAATGAGAGGGTTTTTTTATATGGGATTTTTATAGGAAAAAATATGAGGAAAGTTGAGTCAGCATTGACAGAAATAATGTCTGGAAAGACAGAGGTCCAGAGTGGCTCGCAACAAACAAACTGTACAGACAAGCTGGGCTTTTATTGCAATTGCGTTTCTTCAATTAATTGGATGATGTTTGGGACTACTATAGCTCACTACAGAAGTGAGACTAGACATTAACATTAGACTGTTAAAGACAAAAATAATTTTCAAGATATTAATGCTATCTAAAGACAGTATTGGCTATGGAACAGAAGAGAACTTAAGCCCTGAAAAATGCTCTCAAACAGAAAGAGCAGAAAAATAGGATGTGTCCAGAGGAAGAAGTAAAAGAATGACACACATTGGTAAAGAATAAATACCCAGATTCACCCAAAAGTTCTTAAGAAGGGCAACCAGACTTAAGAATACAGATCTCATATATCCAGAATTATAAGCTACATAACCTTCAGAAAAGAAGGAAAATGCTAAATTCAAGGAAAGTTCTGCAAAACAGTAAGGAAAAGCAACTTCTAACATTAATACTACTACATACCATAAAGGAAAAATAAGGTACACATGCAGCAACTGAGAATACACAGATAACCAATAAAGAGGCAGACATTTACTATGTATTTAGTTCCTTCAAAAGACACTAAATTTAGACACCTTAAAGCAGATTAACAGAAATTCAGTTTTCATATGTGGAGTTACAGCATTGGATGAAACGGTATCATGGGAGCATCAAAACCTGACAAACACTGGATAACCTACACCCACATCATTCCTGACACATATTAAATCACTCATGAAGTACAAGCTGAGATTAAAAGCATTATGTGATCTTAGTGCAGCAGATTCTTTCATCATGGATACAATCATTCACCTGACTGAAGCAAAGCAGAAAATACTGTTCATGACAATGAAAACAAGATTTAAGTACAATTGGTTGCACTATTATTTCTATTGAATACATGATGTATGTTCTTCATTTCCTCTAGTTTTGCTTGAAAAATCTATGAATAAGGTCATACACACTCTTCATTTCTTTTAGCTAAAAATCAGAAAAATTTTATGTGTCAGATTTGCTGCCAGTCCAGCAATAGAAACTGTGAGATTAAACTAAAGGTGGTAATGTCATTAATGTTCAGTCTCTTTCTCTGAGTTACTGCAGTTTGGCTAAAATCTGACATAAAGGTGGTAAAAATCAGGCACTTTCTTATGCACATCATGAGATATATTGCAACACTGCAATATATCATTCTTCTACTTTCAAACAAACCTGCGACTTTTAATGTTTCGACACTCCAGCTTATGGAATGCTAACAGAGCACCATTCAGCAGATGAGTGAAAAGAGAACAGATTCTGGCTGTTTGTCGTCTTCATGGCTTCCTAAATCAGCAGATGGTACAACAAAACAGACAGTTTCATCATCTGCTGTGTCCTTGGTTCATCTACAATGTGTCTTGGAAATGTTTACAAAGGCCTCGGTCTGCTCATGTGATTTGTGAGGAGGAGCATATGCAGTCTCTTTAGTGTCTTTCAGAACCAGTCAGAATAAGGTTTCACTGAGGTTGTACAGGAAGCCAGACTTCAGGACAAAGTGAGGAAAAAGCTATTGAACCTCACTGCTTGCTGTGAAACTAAGCAGACGTTCAGTTGTGCAACCTCAAAATTACTCCCTGTCTCAGTTGTTCTGCCAGTAATTGGGGTAATCTTAGCACACCTCCTTTCTAAAGTTTCTTGAGTGAATATTCCCATATAGGCCAGTCCTACAGCTGACCAAAGTAATTGGAAAAACCCTCCAGAAATCTTTGAAGTGGTTGCTTATTATTAGGACACCTGATGGCTAAACCATACGTCTACTCAGAGAAGTATGAATTCTGTGTATCAGAAACCTTCACTAGGTTCCAGGCACACATTTACCTCCATAAATAGCACAAACAACAGTGGCTGTTTACATCTTGCTGAGTCAAAGTTTACAGCTTGTCCAGCTGTGAGATTCACTTACATGATATCATATTTCCATATTTGCTTTTAAAGACAAAGCAATCCAACCCTGGAAGTTTAATTGAATTATTTGATACACTCAGAAAAATTGAACCACAACTTCTCCCGTATGGGTCACTTAACACAAATGTCTGAGGATTTCCTCTAGACAACTATTGCAAGAGAAATCTTATATATTTTATGTTTGGTTTCTTATCTCAGAATGAACTCACTGCCAGTTGAAGTTAAATAAAACATCCTGGCCTCTAGACCATCATGATGAGGCAGATTTTTCAGCAGTCTGAAGGTAGAGTTTGTCATTCCAAACTACATGCCTCACCATCTTTGGCTCCAAAAAGGAGACCTATATTTGCCTTTATTTACGAGACTTCCTAGCCCATCAAAATCAATGTCACCCCAACGCAACAGCAAGTGTAATTAGGCAGCACGTCTTTAGGAATTAGTGTCATATAAACCTAAGTTCTCTCATATCCCTGTAGAATAATTTCCCCTTTGCAGATTGCCAGACCAACAACAGTGCAATAGACTGCTCTTATCCAGGCTAGATTTTCACATCTCAGAATGCTTAATATTTTTATATGTTAAAAAAAATATACCTTGAATCCCAATAACACACATCAAACACTGATCCAGTAGCCAAATTATCTGTATCAATTCTCAACCCTCTCACAGGTTACTGGTGCCACACTAGATGAATCACATCTCCTGGGACTTTAGTAAGCACTTGGTACTTCCCTGAGTTTACCATCAAGGCTGCCAAGGGGACTTTTTTTTTGATTGAGTCAAATGTAGCCCAGCACTGACTGCTTCTGAGAATCTCTACCTTAACTTTGCTGAATATTAGTTCTGAAGATGAGGGTAACAATATGCTATTGTAAATAACATGCTTGGCTAAATAATTTCTGTCTCACCTGTTAAATTTCATCTTTTTATTGAAAGGATCAATGCACAATAACTAACACTACTAAGCTAACTCTCAGCTTCAGTCCCTAGCTACACATCACCACAGATAACAGAAAATACATTTCCTGAGAGTACTCGTGTCACTATTGATGCAAAACATTCTTTTATTATTTCAGAATCTCCGTGTATTCAATGCAAATGTTTTTAGCTCTTATACCATTTATCCTTGATTAAACCTCTTCTAGATAGTTAATCATTAATGATTTCTTTACAGTTGCTGTGCAAACAGCTCATTCATGCCTATGACATATCAAATTTCACAGACGTGTTCTTTAATTGGATTCATTTATTTCTAATCTACTGAAGTCCTCACTATAGTAATTCTTGACTAAATAGACATTAAACTCACTTATTTAAACTGCTAAAACAAATTTCATATGTATTCTATGAATAAAAATATTTGACTGAATACATGTAATACCATTGTTATTGTGTACCTAACTAAGCAGAAATTATTGGAAATAGCAAATTAGATCTCTATAGGATATGCTTGGGTGGAAGAATTTCAGAGGTGCTGATGATTTTTCAGCAGAGATTATACATTTACGATTTTCAAACACTAAGAATTTCTACAACACATTAAGGGGTGTAATAAGGAAAACCAACAGAAGCTCCTCTTGATTTTCATGAAGGTTGTTGGATGTTGTCATTTTCAATCCAAGGACTTTTTCAGAGATAAGTGCTTCATACCAGTCCTGTCCCCCCATGGCAAGGGAAACCAGATAAACCAGCTAAGATGTTTCCAAGATTGACTGCTCCGTGTTTTGTAGCAGTAATTGAAGAGCTGGCACAAAAGTGGATAAAAGTCCTATATTTGAGTGTTCAGCAGCCACAAAATACAATATTATAGCTATAGACTATGAGTTATTAGGGGCATATATAACATTAAGCCCTAACTATAGGGCTTAAGTATGGTCTTAAAACCCCACTTTCAGATTTTTCTTTCTAAAACTAGTAACTTCATTTTGGTGAAGAATCCTCTGATGTATATGATTCACCACATAAACTGAGAAGTTTCATAAAAATAAGAAGAGTCACATTGCAGAGAGGTCACTGATACAACACAGACTGCCCTGTGTGTAAGGAAATATACATCATGGCATAATTATTCAGTAAATGAGGATTATAAAGAAAAGGATTATACCTCCTACCATACATAAACCCCTCATGCACTAACATTTCAAACCTTGTATGTTCTGACCATCTTATCTGAAAACCTGAAAAAGCACAGAATGAGATAGCAAGGATGATGGCTTGGAACAGCCTTTCTATGAGAAAAAATGAAGGACTCAGGCTGAAAAAGAGGTGACTCGGAGAACAAAATAAGAGCAAATAAGATCAGTAAATTGTGAGTGGCACAGAGAATGAAGGCAGGAGTAAGAAGCAGTTTTTCACTTCTTCTTCCAATGCAAGAAATATGGGCTATGAAATGAATGAAGAAAAAGGAGGCTTTTATTACCCCATTTACTTAACCTTGGCAAAAGCCAACATGGTGTCAGAAAGTAAACAGGTGAATTTGTGGAGGAAAAAAACACAAAACGTTGACAACTAATACATTCAAAGATCTCACGTCTTTCTAGGAAGACATTTGAATTTCTTGGAGACTGGGAAAAGGTGCTAGGGAAACACGGATGCATGGACTGCATGCTTGTCCTATTTTTAACCTCTTTCCAAAGTATTTCCCATGGACACTATCATCATGTGTCTGATTCTGCACTGCTGTTCTTATGTTAACTCAAGTACTCTATACCACAGTAGTTAAGCAGTCTCATACTTCAATTGCTCTGAAACTGTGAAGAGAAGTCCTGAAAATTTGCTGCTGTTACTTTTAATAATTTATTGTAAAGCTTTATGGTGTTTCAATTTTTCTCAACTCTGTATTCTCCATAATTAAAGCTTTTGTTGTGACAGCCCTCCTAAGATCCTAAAGTGAACACTTAAAAATTAGCTAGCTTTTCTGTGATTACATTCTTGATAAGCTTCTGTGATCTTGGAATAAATTATCTGAGGAAAAATATGTATTTGAAAAAAATATTTACTGTTCATTCTATTTGTTCCTCTTTGGGAAATTTTCTGTCTGCATGCAGCATAATGAATCTCTCCATCATTCCACCCTGCTTTTTCTGACCAGCTGAACCCCGTAGTGAAGAGGCCTGTTGAGTGCAAATGGATTCATGAACTCCATTTGAAAGGGTGTCCCACTTACAATAGATCCCTCTTTCCTCAGATCAGTCCTTTCTTGTTGTAAGACTTTCACCTTCCTTAAAAGAACACAACAAAAATCTTTCTGTTTCACTGGTCCAGAGTTCCTCAGGTTTGCCTCTGAGGGCTGTCACTTGCCATTAAGAGAAAAACCATGCTACAGTACTTAATAACTACTTTTCAAATGATCGTTCCATTCCTTTGCTAAAATTTTAAGTTAGGTAAGGGGACAAAGAGAGGCAAGGACTTGCACTGGAATTTTGGCTTTTGGGGAAAATGGATTTTTGTGGGGTTTTGGGGGGTTTTTTGGTTTTGTTTTGTTTTTAATTAATATACCTGTTTTCTTATTTCATTTTTTGTACCAGAGTCAGACCATTTTTAAACTCCTTCCTATACACAGTCAAACCTCTACTACAGCCAGATCCCAGTCACATTACTTGCCACTTGGGTCTAAGTCTCTGTTCTTATTGGACTCAGCTTGGTCATCTAGCCTTAAGAGACATACAATGCAGAGTTTTATGCTGATAAAACAGGAAACAAATAACAAGAAAAGAAAATACCATGAGATTATAACGTAATACATAAGTCTCCATTTTATTTGTTAACTTCCTAATAATCACTGAGCCTGTCTCCTCAAAGTGTACATAATACACGGTTATACTTGTTAAGTAGATCCGTTAAGCAGTTGAATTTGTATCAGATAACCTGCTTGACACCCTAGACTCTCTGGACCACAGAATAAGTTATACCACCATCTCTTGCACAAGTGCTGTTACCCCACATCCTCTAGCAAATTTAGAAGGCTTTTTAATGGCAATTATTTCTTTTTGAAAATGTTAGGATAACAAAAACTCTACATTAACATTCAGTTAGTAGCACAGTTCAAGAAATGTGTGGCCATGTAAAAATCCAGCTTATGTAAGTCTCCAGTGGGTTGAGTGCTTATAGGTAGTCAAATACTTAATAGATATGTCTAAAATTTCTCAAAAAAAATCTAATAAAACACAACAATATCTAGATACGGTCTTCTTTAGAAACCTTAATCTGCCTAGTACCTTTGTCCTCTTGGTCATAGCATTGACTAGAACAGTCAGGACCTTAGCTGGCTTTACTCATTCTGCTGTCACTGCTCCACATGCATATTCACCAAGGGTTTCTGGGTGCTTAGGACTGTCTCTGACTAAGCAAAGACACTCTTATTGCTCCCATAAAACTGTCCACAGCATTCATACAGATCAACTCCACGGCCAACCTACAACCGCCCTCCAACCAACACTACAGCTAATCTGCAGCAGAAGGACCTGAAGGTCTGATTTTGCTTGTGAAGAGTCCAGCGCATTGCATTGTATGAGACTTGCTATGCTTGCGGTGGCCGCTGCTGTGGCACATATAGAGCGACCCAGGAGCGTCACACCTGTGCAAACAGTGCTGTGCACCTCCTCTCCTATTGCTTTCTTGAATTCACTATATAGAACCATGGAAGCCCCAGCTGCATGTTCCCATGTTACACCACTGCAGTCATACAGACAGGCAGTTTTCTTTGGAGCGAAGCCACGTCCACACCCCCACTGCTGCTTTTCAAACACCAGAGAACTCTAAGGAGGCTAATTATCTTCCGAAAGATGACAGTTTAAGTACCCTACCAGAAGCTTAGGATCAACAGAATTATCTTGCAGCCAAACACCGTTCAGAAGTTTGGCTGCAAAGGGGACGATGCTATCAGGCTATTTACCCCCAAATCCAGCCTTTCTGTGAGCAAACACTCCATTGAGATAGGCCTCACGAAGCAGCCATTAATGGTTATTATTTTGTTCTGTGTACAAAACAGTCTTTGGAAACAGCAAGAGAAAAATAGCATGCAATGCCTTTGGATTGATTTTAGCAATCCGGGGCCTAAATCAGAGAGTTTCCTATAGCAGCAGCCCAGGCTACCAGCTGCCAAACATAGTAGAGAGACAATCAAAGCTACAGGCTACTTGGGAACAGTGTGCCTTCAGGGCATGTTTGCTTTGTCACTGACAGCACAGATGTAAGAGCATTGAATGCTGGATGGGTTTAAAGGTCTTCACTCTAGGTTATGTCAAAATATCTGCACAATGCTAGGGGTGTAGCCAAACTTGAGTTAGCCAGGCATTTGAGTTTCCATAGCTGCACTGAAGCTTCTGCAGATAATAGCTGTTATTTTCAACATTGCTGTCCCCAGGATTTATACACACTGGTTTGTAGCTGAAAAACTACGGCTGTTCTCTATTAGGCCCCAATTCAACACAGTAAAAAAAAAAAGCGTCCTTCAAGCCATCTCTATTTGGCAAAGACAAGGAATATTCTTATTTCCATGCACGTGCCTAAGGGTTTTTTTATTTCAAAACTGAATTCACCAGGATATAATCGTGTACTGAAAGTTATGTCTAAGAACTTTTAGAGCCTGACATGTGCTCAAGTGCCTTAGTAAATCAGGACTTCGGCAATTTAATTGCACTAAGTGGATGATAACAAAAGACAACAACAGGAATAAATCATCTAACTGTGTTAAAGATCACGAGATTGACTCCAGACTTCAGCCATCCCAAGCCTTCTGAAGGGTCAGACGCTATACCCTTGTTCACACAGAGCAGTGCCTGCCTCCATAAATAGTGTCATCAAAGTGAAAGGGGCTGCCTCTGAAGTAACCCACTGAGTACGAACATATGTGCTGGAGCCTGGCCCACACTGTAAAATACAAAAGAGAGGTGAGGGAAGGAGAATTAGATTTCAAACAGATACTTGCCACTGTTGAACGGACAAAGGAGATTTATTTGTTAACACTTAATTTAGGCTGTGTCAAAATGCCACATTTGTGTACGAATAAAAACTAGCAAGAACAACATAATGTAGCAGGAAGATTTTGCTTCAGAAACAGTTTAGTAACTTATCACACCTGCTGTACCTCATAATTACAGTGAAATGACATGGGAATGGCAGCAGTACTAAGATGCAGCACAGAGCAAACATGCAACGGATTAAGGAAACAGAAGCAGAGCTAGTAAAATTGAAAGCCTACTTAAGGAACATACTGCTGTTGTTATGAGAGCAGGAGCCAGTTCTGCATCCGGTTTTATGCAGAGTATTAAAAGGGTGGGAGCAAGGAGAGGAATCCTTTGATAGCAGTGGACTGTTTGGCATGTCTCTTCTGCACAGCCACTAACGCAGTCCACAGACAAACTACAAATGTGGTGTAGTAAAACCAGAAGACACTTTTCCAGCTGCCTATTCAGTTCTCTGAACTATCACAGAGAATATAACCCTGAACTCCATGGTTCACTCTCTCTCCTGCTCTGCCACATAGAAGGACCACTGAGACTGACCCCCAAAAGGCATTGGAGTACCCAGCTGCTGGCGTGATGTTCACAAGCCACATTTATGCCATTCAGCTTGTGGAAGGGCAGAGTTAGGATAAAGTGTGAACAACATCTCTCGCAAGAACAGCTGTGCTACAGTGTACAGTCCAATGCTCCCATGTAAAGTAAAATCTGTGACAGTTTACCTAAAACCATAAACCATGGCATTTTAGCAAAAAGAGTCCCTGGAGCAGGCCCTGTACCTTTCATCAGTGAAGTGAGGCAGGCAGCTGGAGATAGTAATTGTTTCAGCCATTGTCCCTGCTGAATGTGTCTCAGGCCTAGACAAACATTTTACAAGATCTGTAAGCCAGTATTTGAGAGGGGGGTGTTTCCAAAGGCCTGGAGCAGCCACACATTGAATGGGAAAATGATGAAGTGGAAAGCATTTGAAGTCACTCTTCTTTCTTGGAATAAAGACAATTTTTGCAACTGTGAATTTCATGCCATGTGAGACTCTCAGCATGTATGCATTTAAACTAACAACCGGGGGGATTTTTTCCATAGGCCTGAGCTGCTATCCTTTAATCCTTACTCTAGCAAATAAAACTCTTCATATGAACAGTGACTCTCAGCTCTGGCCCACAGTTTTAGTGCCTTGGCCATTACAGTCACCTGGTTTAAATACAAGCATAGAAATTTGGAGTGAATTGAACAAATGGTAGCTGAGAAAGCCCCTACATGAACAAAGAAGAACTGCAGAAACGTATTGTGGACACCTGGAAAAGCCTGTCTCCTATTTGCAAGAAGTATATAAACAATGTTCCAGGGAGACAAGTCTGTAATAAAAACTAATGGTGAACAAACAGAATACTGCACTAAGTAGTTCAAGAGGAGTTTTTTTTTTTTTTTTTGAGACATATGCTTCCCAAGTACTGTGATTTATTAAAACAATTCGTCTATATATTTATATTACTAACCAAATCATGGGAATGATGGTAGGCTTTCCAGTCTTAGGAAAAAGCACATTGCAGATTGAACGGAAAAAATAGGTCCCAGTTCTGTGCACTACTAAGTAAGTGGCAAAAGTTCCCATTAAGACAGAGAAATATAAAGGAAATCAGCAGGTCAAATTTGTTGCTACTATTTACAACTATTTAAGAAAAAAACCCCAAACATCACCAAGGTAAAGTCACTAAGCCTTATCTTTGGTACTTAAGTTGGATGACTAAGCTTACTCATACAACTAATTACACTAATGATACGAGGAAAGGTAACTTTCCCAGGGTATTCCCTGTCCTACCTACTCCATCATACACTTGACAGATACAAGAGAACAAGTATCTACCTATGATTAAGGGAAGAACTCTGTGACAATGCCAAATGGGTCAGTTCGAGAGAAATATTCAAGGGAGGTTTGTGGGTGTGGAAATACAGTTTGTGGATTCTCCCATTGGCAAGGAAGAGACAGGTGAGACCTGATGTACCAGAGACAGGACAAAATGAGGATTTCTATGAAAAGTGATGAAAATATCTAACTATAACTGTCCACAAATATGGGGAGAGTGTTTTTGCATGAAACACAAAATTCCCTAAAGCCCACTTAATATGCCAGGAAGGACATACTGCCAGGACATTTTTGAAGTCTGAGCCATCACACATAAAGATAGCACCTTTCTTAAACCACTATTTCAAATCTGATAGTATATAAAGTTAAATACAATTTAAAGATTAAATGCGTAGATACAGTTAATGGTTAATTTATTCTAAATTGTATTTATCACATTGGTTTGGTAAAACATTTGTCAATATGGCAGTTATTTGTGAAATAATCTTTCAAATAAATTGCATTCAATTTGTGTTTCTAATCAGCCAGTTACACAATGTAACATGAGGAGGTCAACTGGAACAATATCAAATACATGATGTTTCATTAGAACAGAGATTAGTCACAATTATGTACCTAATCCGTGTTATCTGCACATGACATCACTGTTACTATATTTTTAAATGCTGAAGGACAATAGAATGTATACAGGAAAACTTCTCTAACTTTCTCTGGGGACAAATTATATAATATTTGCTCATGCTCAGAAAGTCAAAGGATTTGGACTTTGCATTATCCATTTATTTAAAGGAAGCTTGTTTGCAATCTAAATATAAACTCAACTTCAGCACTTTCCTTCTCTATTAATTGACTCATACTTGAGTCCATTTATGTGATAAACATGCACAGCTAATAATCAATGATATGGTGGCTGTGTGTACAGACCAAATAAGAAAAGAAACAAATATTCCATATCTATACTCGCATATCCAAAGCAGAATACAATGAAGACCACGTATGTGCGCTTTAAGGATAGAGTCCTTAAAGGTCATTTATATTAATTTTTGATACACTGCTATTACACAAAAAAATCACCTTTCCTCTTGTTGCTGAAATGCCATTACCACCATGCTTATTCATTTCAGCATATATACTTACTACAAACATTTGTTCTCAAGCCTAGCATTCATGTTCTCAAAACTTGGGATTTATGGAAAATTAAAATCACCTCTTTTTAATTTTATTAACTGGGGTGTGCATGGTCCATTTTGCATAAACTCTTTCTCATTCTTTTCTTTTCTTTTGCATCACTCTTACCCAGGGAAGCTGGGAAGCTGCAAGATAGAGATTCTTGTCCTTCTTGCCCAGCCTGCATTGAAACTGCTCCAGACCATTTTGGCTCTTATGGCACTCAGTATCTGCTCTTTTCCAAAACAGAGACCTCAGGTTCCTCTCAATAGTGAGAAAAAGATCTTTATCCCATGACCAAACAAAAACCAAAACAAAATAAAACACCAAAACCAAACAAACAAAAAAAACCACCCTGGGGTTTTACCTGAGTGAAGAATTACTCTGTGAGAGATCCAGGGACTTAGCAGGTCAAAAACTGGCACTACATCTTCCAAAACTTGTGAGCCCTTTTGTGATTCACCCTCCAAAGAGACCGAAATTTTCCGTATTCAAATACTTTCAGCAGAAGTCATACCACCTTTCAAGTTCTACCCTGTAACCCCAAATGGGTGGGATTGCAATTCTGTTATTTCAAAACACAAAAGCACTAATTTGCACCTCTTTTGCTCTCTCCTCATCTTAAACACACAAGAGTCAGCATGAAAAGGTTTGTATTTCTCTTTTGTAAGCATGTTTTTCTCTGCTCGGTTTATAACACGGCCTGGCTGCAGTGAGTACACCCACACCTGTCCCTCTGCCAGGAGCTGCACCAGGGCCCTGCCGCACACCCACTGCCAGGTCGGGAAAGCATAGGAGGGCACACACTGCTCATCTCAGCCTCTCTCGGTTTGCTGGAAAAATCCAGGGTCATCCTTAAAGAACAGCACGTTTTATGAGATTTATACTGGCATAAAATCTATTAAACACTTTCAGGTTTTGAGTGCTACAGGACCTCTGCCCAGCCCTCCTGCAGTAGAGCTTACCTCATACCAGAGGAAAAACACACATCCCTGTAACCTTATATTTTCTTCTGTATTTTCCTCACCTGCCTTCCTCGTTTGAGTGATAATATGCTGATTCTGAATAACTTATTAAGACAATTAAGCCTGCTCTAGGTAGGAGTTCAGCATCCCCCTAGCCAGCTCCATGAGCCTTTCCCTAACAGTTCCCTCCAACTCAAGTTTTCTATTTCAGAGGCTGACTTCATCTCAATTTTTTAAAGCCAGACCTTTCTCTGCTTACAGTCACCTGACAAATGCCAGGGCCTGTTCTTCCCATCTATTTTCTGAATGGGCAGCTAGCCCGACAAGAATGATAACAATGATAATAATGACAATGATGATAATAATAATAATTATCTAATTATTCAGTGGAAGCTACACCCATCTCTTGGAGGGAGGGCAGCAATTTCAGCAGTGGCAGCCCTGCTGCAGAAGCAAGCAGAATGTGATCTCTTCTGCGGCGCCTTAATGAAGAGCCAGCCAGACTCGATGAGACCTCCAGGACCTGAGCATATCAAAACTAGTGTTTTATGCAGTGCTGCAACCAGTGCTGGACCTCCCAGCTTTCAGCATTCCTCCTCTAGCCAGCCTGGTTCCCTCTCTGCCCTCCCACCGTCCTTCACACTTGAGGCAATTAATCCAAAGAGTGCAAGGGGAGACTTGGAGACTTACACTAAGGCATAACGAAGTTGCCCTGTGGTGCAACTTCATTCTCTGAGGGAAATCTTGAGAGCACAGCTATAGTCCTCCTACATGTCAATTTGGCTGCAAACAGGTTCTGAAAATCCATATACATGCACCGAAGTATAAAGACTGCCTCCAACGATAGATCAGCTAAAGAGGAGGAGTCACCCTGTTGGCTACCGCTCCTGGGGGGGAAATCGCCTTCCCTGCAGCGCCGTTTTGGGAGGGGGCAGGAGCGTGTTGAGGCACGCCGAGCCCCGCTGCCGGGCCGGCGGGGGCTCCTGCCGGGGCGCGGAGCCGCGGACACCCGGGGGATTCCCGGGGGCTGCCCCGCGGGTCGGGGCGCCGTGGAGCAGCCCGGCTGCGAAGGTGCAGGCGGCCCAAGAGCAGGCTGCCCGCCGCGGCCCCGGGGCTGACAGGACCCGGGCACACGGGACAAGCAGTCAGGCTGCTGGGACACAGCTCTGACGGGTTGGTCCGACCGGCCCCCACAGCGTACCTTGGCACTCCCTGCTTGCCTGCCAGCCTGAAACGCTCGTGCCACGGCAGGCAAGGGACAGACCCTGCCAGATGCCCAACTGTGCTTTCATTTCGACTCGGATCACTTGAGGTAGAATTCCGTGATTGACGTTCACGCTTTGGGGATTAAAGAAGAGGGAAACAACCGATAATCTCAAATGATCGAAGGCAACCGTAATGTTTCTGGAGCTAAAACCATTCCAGCATGCGGGTTGCCTTCGGGCTCTTTTTTTCTTAGTGTTACAATGCACTAACTTCTGTCTTTGCGGCTGCCCATTGACCCAAAGCAGGTGCTTGGACTTAACTCGGAAGCATAAACCATGAAAAATACAGAGAGGGACTGGTATAGGGGAAATGGATGTAAAAATGTGCAGAATCGCTGGAGCAGAAGTGATAACATCTCTGCTGATACCCATCCTTACTGAGGAAATGACAGAATATTATACCCCATACCAAGTAAAACAAAAATAAAACAAAATAAAAGAAGATTTCTTTAAAGGGGAATTGCAGTTTACTCACTATAGCAGAGTGCTGACCAAAATGTCTATTCCTTCGTGCAGGCGCAATGACCCATCTTTAGAGCACGATGCCCGTTATTACCTTACATACCAAAGGGATAACGCCCTGGAAAGTGCGGGCGCCGCGACCTGCAGCTCCTTTCCCACTCCACCAGCAGACCCTCCACACATGAGCAGAGCCGTGGCCTCTGTGTTAGCCCGTCCATTTGGGGAAGCACTCCTTAAACCGGGCTACCAAAACACTCGCCACCTGTGCATGCCCCAAAGCCGTGATGACAAGATCATGATGCCGCCGTGGCTACAGTTTTAGGAAAGGGGAGGGTTGTGCCTCTCAATACCTACAATATTCTTCCATATCTCTACAATATTCTCAATACCTACGATATGCTTCCAATACCTATATTTGTCTCCAGGGGAGGGGAAAAAAAAAAAAAAACACCAAAAAAAAAGCACATAACAGAGGAATGTCCAGATATTCAGTCCCAAGGATCAACTAAGGACAGCCAGCTTGACTGGTACTACGATCCTAATGAGGCATCAATGCTGCCGGCAACAACTACTGCCATGTCCAGAAGAGCTATTAATAACTACCATGAAAACACTAAGAAATAGTCCAGCCGAGCTTCCCTTCCCTCACTGGGCCTCTGCGATTCAGTACAAGCAGCATAACTAGGGCACAACCCAGCCATTCCAAAATGCAGAGAGATGCATTGAGATATATGGTATCTCAGCACTTACTCTGATTTTTTTTTTCCTATTTATTATTTTTTTTAAAGTTCAGCTGACCCTTCTGGTCACCAACTTTCTTTGTGGTTCACTCTAAGGATCGCTGTCCAAAAACAAAAAAGAAATCTCCGAGCTTTGATAGAGACTCTGGATGAAATTAAGAACTTCAAACCCCAGATTTTTGAAAAGAAAAACAGATGTCCTGTTTGTTGAGTATAAATAACTCCGTGCGTGGAAGCCTTTTCTTTTACGCCGCATTAAATTTTATTTAATGCTGGGTGCACTTAAACTAAAAAAAAAAATAGGAGGGGGCAGCAAAATATGTGGGCGACAAACCTCTAAATCTTTTTCCTCTCTCGAAAGAGAAAGAAACAGGCGGACGGGAAACGCTTCGTCTGGATGAAAGCGCTCCGTGTGTTTCCTNGAGCTCGGTCCCTCCCAGCCGCCGCAGCCAGGAGCTCGGAGCTCGGTCGCAGGCTGACTTACGTGAGCACGTAGTTGACGCTGACGATGCAGTGCGGGCGGGAGGAGCGGCTGTTGTGCACGATGGTGGCGTAGCTCTGCACCCACACCCAGCCGCCGTGCTTGGCCAAGAAGCGGTAGTACTTGGTGGTCACTTGCCCTTTCACCAGCACTGCGGGGACAAAGCGAGGAGAGCCTCAGCGTGGCTCCCGCCTCTGGTTTGATCAGCCCCGGGAAGGGGCGCACACTCCCCCTCCAGAGCCCTGTGGGCAACCAGAGGGGTTAGGGGAACCTCTTAGCGGCACCTGGGGAAGCGGCGGGGACAAGGGCGGTGGCAGAGCTCATCTCGGTACCTGAGATCGTTATCAAAGGCTAACAGAGGAGATTGGTGGGGCCGAGGTGTGTGTGTGCCTGCATATGTGTGTATGTGTGCGTGACACCCCCATCCTGAAGTATCATCATCGAGATTTTGTTCTATAAATCTATCTTTGGGGTTTTATCTCTTCTCGTTACATTCTCTGTAAGGAAACGTACCGGAAATTAATATCCTTTTTATTCATCTATCTGTGTATTAGTGTCATCATGATATCAAAATAGAATAAAGTACATCTCGCCGAATCAGGCTCACTACTGCAGTCAAAATCAGATACACAGAGAAGGTTTGTGAGACTTGGTGGAAGTGAAACAAAAATATTTGAATTTCACTGGCATGGCTTTTTGGAGCAGGAAAAAAGGGTGTTCCTAGCCAGAACTTGAAGAGACAAGAGTGCGTTAGATTTGCGCGGGGCTGTTCTTGTCCTAGAAGCAAATGAGGAGGATGGGAAAATAGCCTTTCATTGCCGATACCCTCTGTTTGCCGCCTACGTCCAGCTCAGAGTTCAGTCTCTATCTAACCCTGTTTCACTAAAACATGAAGATTTTGCTTATTCTGCCCTCCAGAGAGCTAGCTTTTCATGTTCCGACCTCGAGGTAAATCCCAGCAATCCCAAAATCCTTCTGCAAAGGGAGAAGATGGGGGGCGGGGTTTTAAACAAGAAGACCGTCTCCTTACACAAGTGATGCGCGCAGCGCAGGTGAAAGGTGTCACAGCCATGGACGTGGTGGTAAAGGGTCTTCTCTATCAAGTCCTGGGGCTCGTAACCTGTTAGCTCAGCTACCCTGCAAGAGGCACAAGCAGCAAATATAAGTGGGTGAGAGGACAGGAGAGGAGGCCTGGGGAAGAAAGGAGGGGTTAGTGGAACAGATTTGGAAATAACCCCAGCTCTACCTGGAATCTAAGAATATGAGCTTCATGTCTAGGCTGGCCCGAAACATGAACATATTGCTGTGGAGCTTGATCTCCGTCACGGCGCTGGGCGGCAGCGAGTGGCCCACGGCGACCAAGCCAACATTTTGGTAGCAGCCATCGAAGGGGGACATGTCCAGGCTGTACTGGCGGATCTTCAGGTACCCGCTGCAGTGAATCACCTGCCGGAGACACAGGAAAGCTTGGCGGCTACCCAGCAGGGGGAAGGGGGTGCTGAGACAGGCTATACCCCCCATGCCCCTCTCGGGGCAGCTGCCGGACCCACGGGAGCCGCTGACCTGCATCTCCACCCTGGCAAAGCGGCAGGGTCTGGGAGTTTTCTGCGGTTCTGTCGGGGTTGAGGGGTTTTTTTCCCATACTAGAGTTCAGCGTCAATCTATGGCCCATTACAGTCAATGAGATTTTTTTTTTTTCCCCCACTGGTTTAAGTGGGTTTTGGCCCACCTCCTAACTGCGTTTTTTATTATTCTGAAAAGGAAAGATGCGGAACTGCCAATCCAGTTACGACTTTGTAATGAAGAGTGTATGCACGTGAGAAAGGGTTTACATGTGTGCATATGTCACAAGTGCGAGATACACCTGTTATATAGATGGAGCAGGCGCAGTCCATCGCCAAAAAGTACCTTTGATTTAAGTATATCTCCTAAACGTATCCTTGCAGATGACTGCTGTCTACTTCCACTCTTACTTCTCTATTATTAAGATGTTTCCTCTTGGAATTCCGCAGGTGTTCTTGGTCTACGATACGTTGTGATACAACATCTCGGGTTATGGGTACAACCCCGCTCCCTGGCGTTGTGTGGCTGACACAAAGCAGCGATGAGGTAGGAGAGAGCGCAGGGCTCTCCTTACCGAGGAGCCCCAACCAGAACCATGTGAAGCACCTGGTCAAAACCCTTGACTGGGAGAGCTACCTCTGCGGCTGACGAATTACCTAATAAAGAAATAAATTAACCAGGACTCCCTTGTATCACCTGAAAGCTGTCACAGGGCACCTCAGTGGTTGTGCCAGGTTCAGTTCAGAGGATAAAATTAAAAAAAAAAAAAAGAAAAGAAAAGAAAAGGTCCACAAACAAACATCAAGGGGAGCTCGATTGCTTGGTTTTGGTTTTGTGGTTTGAGCTCTTCAACCTGAAACTCTGAGAGAAATGAACCGCATGAAAGAGTCCTGGGCTGGGAAAACCCCCGCGAGAAGAGGTCTCACCCCCCCCCTCTTCTCTCCGCATTTTCACAGCCTTCCCGGCATAGGAACACGGGAAGGCTGGTGCGGGGGGTGAAACAGGGAATCTGGCCACGGGCACCCACCTTGTAGCCCCCGCAGGTGAGGCCCGCGTTCCTCTTGGCCAGGACGCACTTCATCCTCAGGAAGAAGGATCTCTCGATCTCGTACTCTGGGAAGGGGGAAAAGCAGAAGTGGAGTGAGCCTCAGGCCCCGCTGGCTCTGCGCGGTCCCCTTCGCGACCGCGGCGGCCAGGCGGGGGCGGGGGCCGTGTCCTTTACCCTGCACGAAATGCGAGTGGTACGGCTGGTGCGCCGTCAGCACCGCCGTCATCTCGTCATGGTCGGCGGGGTGGATGTACTCGTAAATGCTGTTGCCGGTCAGCTCTACCTGTGAGAGAGGAGAAGGAGGAGGAGGAGGAGGAGGAGGAGGGGGGCGCATCGCCGGCACCGGGCACCCTCTCCTGTCAGTCGCCGGGCTGGTGCAGGCAAGCATAAGGGCTAGCAGAACCCCCAGCGTACCTGCGACAAGCCCAGGTGCACCGAGGCAGTCTCAGAGATATACATGATCTTGCCATCCGGAGCCACGACAAATATGAAACCGTCCAACGTCTGAGGAAAAGGGTTGAGAATATAAATAAATCAATAGATAGACAGATCCAATAAATACCTGTCCCTCTGGTTTATTTTAGCAAACAGGCATCGATGCTCAGGCTCTGATTATTCAAAAAGTTGGAAGGAAATAGGCAAATCTTGGACAAGAATCCATCTAAAGCTCCTAGACCCTTGAGATACAACCCACTTCTCAGAGGGGCCGAGCTTAAAAGTAATGCAAAGCACCTTGGAAGTATCTAAGAAGCGGTCCTGGCTACCTGGTGATCAATATGTGGGTCCTAGAAATCCTGAATACTTGTATCCTATTTCAAATGTCACAGGGGGTTTAGTGCCTGTGTATTTTATAAGGAGAATGTAAACAATCAAAGAGTATCTAAAACTCTCCACAGTGTAAATAAGACAGTTTGTTAGGTACATTTCAGCAGACACAGATGGGACTTCTGGGTGTACCAGGCGCAGAATAGGCCCTCCAAAAACACGTGGTGATGATCATTGATAATATTCTTAAGTCTGTCAGAGCACTGTGAGTTTTCAGGCCTGTCCTCCCTGATGTGTCTCTGCTGACGTCGGTGCCCACTGAGCCCTTCTGTCCCAGACAGCCTTCCCTAACCTGCAGATAGAGCCTCTCCCTGCCACACCACTGAGCTTCAGAACATCGGATGATACGTGTCACCTTGTTAATTAATCGGGGAAAAGTCATGATCCTGAATCTCTTACACCCTGGGACACTGTGAATCCCTTGCTGTGGACGCAGTGTTAGATGATTCTGAGGCAAAGGATTCAGAGGGACCAAGCCACAGCCCCAGTAAAACACACGACATTGAATCACAGTGGTTCTCATTTCTGAAGTGGCTCCCCTCCTGCCTACTTTTCTATTGAGCACTTGAACAGTTAAAAATTAGTCAAGGTGGCAATTGAAAGCTCAGAAGAGGGAATTATTTCTTTAATCATTAATACCATATGCCTCGTTGCCAGACCAGTACCTGCAAAAGATGGGATCCCAGTTCCCGTCCAACATTATCCAGTGGGCTGGTTCGGCTGGAGTGGCCCCAGGCTTCTCCAAGACCTGTTATTTACAACAGACAAGAAAGAAAAGTAAGGTAAGGTCGGGAGAGGAAAAAATTGACTCGGCCTGATGGGGGGGAAACATTTTTTCCTTGTATACACTCTAAAACATATATACATACAATCTTTGGAAAACCTCCAGATAAAAGCCTCTTCTGTGCAGTTTGGTTTTTTGTTTGGGTTTGTTTGGTGGTTTTTTTCCCCTCAACATCTAAATCCTCAGAGACAAAAATACACGAATACTTATTTTGAGATAGCGGTGAAGGTAATTTTTAAGACCTAAGTGAAACAGCATGCCGGATCAAAGTGCTTTTCGGTGCTGCTTTCGGCTACTGGGAACTGTCCCCCTTGAACTTCAGGGAAAGCATCCTAACCTCACGATTTCTCAGACAAATCATTGTCCAGCGACACAGACCGCCCTCCCTCCTGCCCCATGAAGTCTGTCTCCAGGATTCACCTCTATCCCTTCCATCTCTCCTCCTGCTGCCCCGGTGGGCGGGACGGTTCCCGCTGCAGGGAGGGGTGATGTGCCTCCATAGAGCCCCTTCCAGAAATTAATTTTTCTAATGTTTTACACGCGTCTTGTTTTCTCCTATGCAAATTGAGTAGTAATAAAAGCCACTCGGAAGTTACTTCACCGGAATAAAGCTATTCATGGACTATGCCTTTTCACGGTGTTGTGGCTGAAATAATTTAAACGGGTCAATTAAAACCTTTGAGGCTTGTGCCATGAAATAAGTCTCACTTCGACACGCACAGGCAGTAAGACAGAGTAAAACGGAGGGGAAACCAGCAAATCCTGATCGATGGCTGGGATGGCGGGTCGCAAGGGGAGCCGAGCCGGCGGGGTGTGCTCACCCCCGCAGCGCGGGTTCGAGAAAGGCAAGACCTCGTTTTGCAGTTATTTCGAGGCAGACAGACGAGGTGCTGACAGCAGGCAGCGGCGGGCATCCCTCGCTATTGACCGGCTTCACCCAGGTGCGGTCCGCACAAAGCTAACGGGGCATCCCTGCGCGGCCCCTGCGCGCCTCCCCGCCGCCGGAGCGGTGCGCCCATCTCGTCCCCGCCTTTCGCTTCCTCCTCTCCCCTTCCTCCCCCACCTCTTCACAACAACTTGCCTCTTCACCACTCCTACATTTTTCTCCTTCCTCCTTAACTTCATAGCCCTACAGAGGCAGGAGAGTCTACTCTGGCCCGCTCCTCATCCTCAGCATGTAGCAGGTCGCCAGTCAGAAATAGGCTCCTTCCCATAAATTCCTCCACGCCAATTAACGGGGAGCCAGCCGCCAGGATGGAGGATCACCTCCGCCCCCTGCATTCAGGAGGGAGCTGGTAAATCTTACACAGCTTCCAGGGAGAGAGAAAAGCCCACGGTATGTTTGTTTTTCCCGAGCTCCTCGGAGGTTTCTCTGCTGGGGAGCCAGGATGGCCCGTTAGCGCTGGGGCGGCTCCTTGCCACGTCCACCCACCCGGAGGGAAATCTGAGTGACAGGTTTCTTAATTCAAGACTAAATCTGCACTCCCTGCCTATGATTTAAGTTGCTTATTAATCTGAGTTTACGGCTCTAATTAGTCTTCTCCTAAAAGGGAAAATAATCCGACCGCAGCGGGTTAATGAACAGCTCACGGGCACTGCAGGTTAACCTCCCTCGGGAAGGCGGCTCTTCACGGCGCGCTGAGCTCCTCTATATGTTTCAGGTGGAAACCCCGCACTGCTAGGCTCTGCCTGTTCATGGTTTATAATTAAACGTTTTCGCTTGTCTACCTGAATCGGGTTTTTGTAATCGTGTCACATGAGACGATCCTTTGTGCTGCCCAGATGTTTTCAGCACTTTCAAGTCGGAGACTATTTCTAATCGTTGCCAATCCCAGCCTCTCCCAAATCGACGGCCTCTCCTGATGCCCCTTAAATACTGTTTTTAAAGATTATGAGAGAAAGCCCCTTCCACTAATTTTCCCTCCCCCCTCACTCCCCCGTCTATTCTCTTTAACATCCAATTTCCTTTTATCGAGGGGGCAAACTGTGATTTCTTGCACTTGACCTACCGCAGAAAATTCTGCAAATCCTTTGATTGTCTATTTAAAACAAAACAAGGAAATCAGCTCTCCCTTTTGCTCCAGGATTACGCTTGAAAACAAGATCTAAAGATTCTCTTGTAATTTGGAGAGCCAACAGCATAATAGCTTTGGAATAGAAACAAGCAGCTTTGTGAGAAGGGTAACTATATCGTTTTTAGGCAAAGGATTTTCCCAGCTAAAGTGGCCGAAGACAAAGCAAAACATAATCTATTTTGGAAGATTTCCAAGTTATGCCACATTAACCTGAGCAGATAAAATTTGCTTTCTTCCCTGCTGCCCCTCCCCCACCGCGGTCTGGTTTATCATATTTACATAAGTAGCCTTAGAAGGGATGTATCTATTATGGATCTAAGGAGCTGGCGAGCTCACATTTCACTTGGAAATAGAGGGGAAGTTTTACTGTTGCTTAATACTTGATGCATTGTAGAGCCATTTCCATTTAAATACCCCCGACCCACGGATTACCTCCATGGACTGGCTGCATGGGTTTTGTAATTTCCTGAAAATGAGATTTCGATTTATAAAACAAGAAACCAATTAGTAACCAAATGAGGCGAAGTAGATCCACTAAAATTGACCTAATCCCACAGGCACCATTTAGGTCAGTTCTCGGCGAATGAATGATGAGCAACCGTCTAACATAAGCTCAAGGCATCATCACCCAGCTGTGTTATTCAAGCAGAAAAAGAAAAATTTAAAAAATGGATCGAGTTTTTATTTCAGAATGATTTTGATACTCTTGTCAAAATATAGGTTATATGCTCCTGCCTAACAAACTCTTCCTCCTATCTAACAATCTCTTTCACTCGATGAACTTTTTTCCTGAGAAGATAAACTATTTGTGCCACTAGAAATTGTCTGCTGTTGTGAGGGGGAAAGGGAAAACAAAAACAAACAAACAAAAAAGGAAAATAAGTAAAAAGAAATCTCAAAAAGGAAATAAAAAGGAGAAGGGAATAAAAGCATTTTATCCAGCCTATGGCTCATTGTAACCCAACAGCCTTCACCTATAATTGCACGGAACCTGCGCGGAACGGGCGTGCTGCCTCATCGTTTCTCTCAGCATTCTCCAGCGGAAAGCCACTGTGCTTTCCACATCAGAAAGCATGTCCATCGGTTTCATGGCCTCGGTACACCAGCGGGTCCCTGTGGAACGCCTTCTCCCACCCAGCCGTGCCCACCCCCGGCGCTGAGAGAGCCTCTCCGCAGCGCCAGCCTGTCCCCCAGGCCGGGCGCACAGCCAGACCTGCCGCGCTGCACTGCCCTGCTCCTGTCCTTCCTTCCCCTCATCTTTTGATTGATGCAAGCCTTGATGTCGACAGCCAATGGAACCAGGGGCTGGGTGGGCACGGTCCCTATCCAGCGGCGATACTGTTTCAAGAAGCTCCTCTGTCCCACGGAAGGGGGAAGAGATTCCTGAATAGTTTCTGACTTGATCTAGGCAAAGGCGGAGGAAGGCAGGCGCAGGGAAATGAGACTCCGAGAAGCCAGGGCAGCTCCTTGGCTCTGGTTGATCTCCAGGTTACTTGTCTCTCTGTGAGCATCTGCAGCGCAGAGCCCATCTCGACCCCGTCCTTTGTCTGGCAATAGCAAAGCGGGGGCGGGGGTGGCGGTGGGGTTAGGGTGGCCAGAAGATGCACGCCCTTATCTACTTTGCGCTGATTTGCCGGCTTTTAAAACCAGTTACGGCGATTTCCCCAGCGGACTCTCCGTCATGAAACCTCAGCTCAATCCAGATTTACTGTACCGGGTGACTTGACGCCCCCGTTTAAAAACACTTAGCGGAGAGCCCATCCCGAGCTCCAGACCCGCTGCTCTGGGGGCCAGGCCCTGCGGCCAGCTCGCTCCGGGGCCGAGGAACCCTTGGGCACCCCTCCGGGGGCTTGCCCCTGTCTGGCGCACCGCCCCGCGCGGCAGGACGAGGCCCGGGGAAGCTGGCTTGGAGACGAAGCCCCGTAGGCAGGGAATTCTTTCCTGTTGCTGTAGATGGGCAGAGAGGGAGGATGCGGAGCCCTCCCGGAGGCAGCCCGCTGCCGTGGGACAACGCCGGGAGGCTGCCCGAGGCGGCAAGCGCAGGGAGTCTTCCCCAAGTCGGGTCCCAGCAGGTCCATCGCGCGTTTCTCCCTTCCAGGAGTTCCTCAAAACTCCCTCTCCGGGCAGCGGCCCCCGCTGCCGCTTTCCCAGATCTCCCCGCTGCCACCCGGGGGCCGCGGCCCGGGGACGTTTCCGTATGCTTTGGTTTCTCTGCGTTTTCTTTGCCCTTTCAAGAGCCGCTCTACGGTTATTAATAAAAGGAGGAGCAGCAGCTCGCTCCTCGGCCGCCGGCGCCGAGGGGCTGCTGACCCCACGGAGGGCGCGGGATGCGGGATCCCGGCCACCTCCGCCCTGGGGCTCGCCCCTTCTCCGCGGCACCGGGGCGGGCCGGGCCCCGCAAGCCGCCCTCGCCGGGCTGGGCCGGCCGACCAGGGTCGGCCCGGGCACGGGCATCGGTTTCGTCCAGCCTGCCCAGCAAAGCCTCTCTACAGGGAGGACGAGGATGTCAGCTTCGTGAGCGGCTCTTCAAGCAGCACCTTCCCTGCCTCCCACTGCCCCTCGCCGCCGCTGCTGCCGCCTTAATACCGAGGGGCAAGCGAGGCACGAGTGCTGTTTGGGAAGAGGGAGGCAGGACAGCTCAGGCTCCATCTCCCACGCGGTCATTCTCCCTCTGTCCGGGGAAAATGACTAAAAACTGTACCGGGAGTCGCGGGAGCAGAAGCTGCCCGTCCTAGTCACCGGCAAGCCAAAAGTCAACTGGATGTTGTATCGAGGAATTAGCTTGATTTGATTAACCATTTAATTAAATCGTCTGCCGCCAGCGATCCGTTCTACCACCGCCTAAACGCCAGACAGAGCTGATTTCCCAGTTAATTTAACAGGCAGTGGTTAATGATAACTCAAAATCTCGGCCAATTGAGGCTTCTGTGAAGGACTGGGTCGCCGTCGGAGGGCTCAGATGGAATAGAATAGGCTATGCTAAAAAAAAAAAGAAAAAAAAGCTGCTCATTTCCACTGCCTGCGGATGCCATTAGCAAGGTTTTGTAAAGATTTATTATCTCGGTAAGTCACACGTACTCATTTGAAGCAGAGATAAATTAGCATCCCTCTTTCTTTATAAAAATAATAATATCAGGGAGGAAAAACCCTGTCGACTAAACAAACATCCCTGTTAAGAAAATAGTAGTGGAAATACTGCTGAGGCTGTTTCACTATAGAAAGAAATACCAGGATTTTGGCGCACACGGGGTAGCGGAATTGCGCTTTGAAATGCAAACAAACGGAACCATGTCCAAATTGGAAAGAGGGGGAAAAAATCAGGGCATTTTCGAGCACCAACTACTTATTCTTTTCTCCAGAAGACTCAAATTCAAGTACCCCTTATTTTGAAGAAATAGGGGAAGGAAGGATTTGCACCAACGCACGCGCTGTTTAAGCGCAAGTTTAAAAATATTCTCCAACCTAAAAACGGTCGTACATTTCCAAAAGAAACATGATTTTTCCTTCCCCNNCATGTTTTTTCCCTCCCCCCCCCCCCCGCTCTTCTCATTAACTATTCCTTCTACAACATAAATCTGGGGTTTTGTTTTTTTCTCAACGATCCTGCCAGTAAGTTTTGTTCTGCTCTTCACGTTTTAAGTTCACATCAAAACTGGAATTAAACAGAGATTCGGCGTGGAGAGTAAACTGCTGCTTAAATGAGAAAAACTTCTGTAAGAAAATAAACATTGAAACCTAATGCTCAATCATTTCCCTTTGCAGCAAGAAAAACAGCATTAAATCACCTATCCACGTGGGAAACGGATTTTTTTTTCTGTTGATCTCTTCCCCCTTTAAAATAAAACAAGGTTAAGGGTTTCAATATTGAAATGTTAACCATCCTGATTCGGCAAAAGTTTATGTAAACGGGGTCTCTGCTTTTGTCTCGAAAAGCAAACGCCTCTCTGCACCAAAAAGGATCCCTTCCCACTAGGAGAGACTGCAAACACTCCTTTTGCAGCTCTGATCGAGGATAGAGAATAGGACCTTTAAAATATCCGTAACTGAAAAGTTAAAACCCAAACAAAAATTATTTATTGTGCCACCTGGGTTTTTATTTGACTGGGTTTTATTAATTTTTTGCTCCCTTCCCTTCTGGATACTGCCGAAGGTCAGTGAAGAATTACCCCGCAATAGTAATAGTGATTGCATCGTTTTTGGCGGAAAATTGTTTTAGTCTTTGACACCCTGACGGTTTTTCTTTCTATTTTTGCGTCCACGTTACTTACCATTAGCGATTTAATTGAAACATTAGTATTTATTTATAATTAACGTTACATCAGGAATTAATTTAATAAGAATTAAAAACAAACAAACAAACAAACTACCCTTAAAACTATTCCTAATGTCCTCAGAAAATTAGCAGATATTCACTCTTTCCAAAGCTGTCTGATCACCGAAAAACAGGATAGATCTTATACGCTTTCTCCTCCTGGAAAGAAGTGTTTTGGTACTGAAACGATGCAAGAAACCTACGTCTTTCACTTTTCATCCTTAACAGTTTTAATCTGCTGAAGACTTAATAAAGTGGAAGAAAGAACAACCGAGGCGTTTCAATAACTTGTGAGAATTGCAGAACCATTACGAGAGAGAGCTCATAGAAAAATCTCTGTCCGGTTTGTCAAGTTTGTCGAGTGCCACTGCCTTGTGTTTAGATGTCTGGGGCTAAGAGGGAAACCGCACGTGCTTAATTTGTGTGTGACTCTCCTGGCATTTCACTCCCAGAAAACTCTTGTTTCCAAAACGAACCCGAAATCTACCCACCTTCTTTCTCTGTAGCGACCTTTCAGACACAAAAATATGCAGACAGCGCACACCGATTCTCTCCGCCCTGTCCCCAGCCCCGCGTGTGCGCGGCGATGAGGAGTGTACATCTTTCTGTACGTGATTATTTACAACCAACTCTATGCAAGCCCTCTCTGGGCAGATGGAAATTTGCTCTTGTACCGGGGAGAGGAGATACGAGTTACTCTGGAAGTGCAGCTCGCTCTTATGGAGACAACGTTTCTCTACCCTGACTCCTCCAAGATCTCTTTAAATGTACGACATGACATTCCGCCGTGCTCCCGAGCTTCCTGCTACCCATCTCCAGTGTTTTGGCCAACTCATAGGATCTGTCCCGATGCTTGTATCGCTTTCCTCCCCAGGGAAATACAAACGAAAGGAACCCCATTACATCCATCCAACATCCCTACCCTGCTTTCTCCGTTCAGAAAGACTTGTCCTTTCCGTGCGTCTTTTCCCCGGCTGCCACTACCTGTTCTCCCTTCCCAGAGAAGAAATTACTTGTTTGTTTGTTTGTTTGTTTTCCTGGATGGGGGCACAGGGAATCCAGAATAGCCGCCCTTTTCCTTGCCTCCCAGCAGTCACACGCAGCCGGACAAGCACAAACACACCCGCAACCGAAGCCCGAGCTGCTCCACCGCGTTCCCGGAGCCCCCTGCGTCCCGGGAAAAACCACCAGGGCTCGGCTCCGGCCAGGCAGGCACAGGCGCAGCGCCGGGAGGCCGCTCGTGTGCGCCTCGCTCGGGTTCAATAGCGGCACGGGCGAGCGCA
>WBMY01008043.1:109107-146714 GCA_013397315.1 Donacobius atricapilla | reverse complement strand
AAAAAAAAAAAAAAAAGGAAAAGAACGCACCCCTCCCCACCCTTTCATGTTGTAAAGCGATCGGTGCTCGGGGGGAAAGTGATAGTGAATTTACAAAAATCTTCCCTGTATGTTACTGCCCTCAGGGGTAGCGTGGGTTTGGGGGACAAGAAAAGGAAAAAAAAAAAACAAACCAAACCAAACCAAGAAGGTCTTCCTTATGGTTTTCATTTGAGGTAATTCTCTTCCTAAACGGCACTGACGTCTCTAGGAGGGCATTTAGACATATGGGCAACAACTGGACTAACACTGTCAGGTATCTCACGACTTATTTGTCAACAAGAGCCAGAGAGAATATCTTTTATTACACCTTTGGTCTGGGAAAAATTAAATAAATCCGCAGGATACACTTCTGCTGCACTTCTGCTAATTTATACCAGGGAAGATGAGCATCCACCTTACCAACCCCACACAGCCCCATCGAAGCCCGTAGCCCACCGAGGATTATCTTTCCCGGTGTACCGGGACTCGGTTTCTTCCCCGCAGCTCGGGTGGGTGACAGCGTCTGCACACCGCTTCTCCCCGTGGCCGGGGCCCGAAGGCTAGGGCTCCACGAGTCCCTGTGTAGATATTGAATGTACAAATGCTACGGTAGATAAAGTGCAAGATGTGAAAGGACTAGAGGCCGAAGGGCAGTTATTCAGCTCTGGAAGTTACAGAAATCGCGGACAAAGTCACCTCTCCACCGAACCACCACCGTGGGGTCACAGTACGCTGCGGACTGAGCGTCCAGCAGATTTCAAGAGGCGTTTCCCGAATGATGGGAGAATTTGGCTGTTTCAGAGATATAAACCTTGTTTTCCTTCATCAAAACAAGTGACTTCTGCGAGCGGAGATCAGACTTGGCACTGCCCCTTTCCAGGTGTACTGCAGCCCGCAGTAGCTACATTTTGGTTTTCGTGTCAGCCGAGAGCCCGCTGTCGCCGACCCCGGTGAAGCCGTCTACCCCGAAAGAAGAGTGCACGATGCCATTGAACAAACGAAGCGAAGGCGCCCCTGCGGGCCGCCCGNAAAAAGAAAAGAAAAAGAAAAACCCTACCGGACCATTTCCCTATAGGACAAACCAGACCCAGTTTCTTCTTCAGCACACTCGGACGTACTCTGATGTATTTATTAGTTTATAAATTTGGACGCGTTTATTTATCTCCCCTAAAGAATAAGGTGACCATTTCTTGCGCAGAGAGAAAAATCTCTTCGAACATAAGCCATCACTTGAACACCGCTTTTGTCGGTGAATTAACGATGTGGGTCGGTCTCACGATTTCTTGGGAAAAAAAAAAAAAAAAAAGGAAAGAAAATTCGGCCTGGCATTAGTTACGGGCAAATTTCCACGCGCCAAGCCTCCCTCATCTTTGTACGGGCGAGAAGCGGGATCCGACCTCGCATGGACCCTCACGGCCGAAGGGAGCGCCCTGCCACAGACGTCTGTCCCTGAGACGCGGTGCACTCGCCCGGCCCCCGGGGTGCCTGAGGGACTGCGGGCGTTTAGCGACCGAGACTGTTTTTTCAGAACCCAGTAACTTCAGATACACGCTCTTGGGTACCCTGGTGAATTGGAGTGTGATGTGANGGGAACTAAGAGTGTGGGGTGTGTTCAAGATTTTTTGGGAAAAAAAAAAAAAAAAAGGAAAGAAAATTCGGCCTGGCATTAGTTACGGGCAAATTTCCACGCGCCAAGCCTCCCTCATCTTTGTACGGGCGAGAAGCGGGATCCGACCTCGCATGGACCCTCACGGCCGAAGGGAGCGCCCTGCCACAGACGTCTGTCCCTGAGACGCGGTGCACTCGCCCGGCCCCCGGGGTGCCTGAGGGACTGCGGGCGTTTAGCGACCGAGACTGTTTTTTCAGAACCCAGTAACTTCAGATACACGCTCTTGGGTACCCTGGTGAATTGGAGTGTGATGTGAATTCTCATCCATGCCCTCATCAAGGCTTTATTGACATAAATATACACGGCAAATGCTCTTTGAGACCATTCAGAAGTAATTAATATGTTTTAACTGATCTAGATCTTAACCTTCAAGATTCAAGCCATGCTCTAGGTACTTTATTCCTGCTCTTTTGCTAATGTTATTAGGATGTTCAGGGCAGCAGGACAAGGAGAAAGCCGATTCTCTAACGCAGGAAATAGTTAACAGACCCTTGGATACCAGTTCTCAGCTATAAGGGTTTCTGAATGAATTTCCTAAAAATAATTACGGAAACATTGCAAAATTTGAGTAATCGACCACTAGCATGATTGTTAGTTATTTTAGGCAACTCCTTCAAACAATTTTTGGCAATATATCCGTGTTAAGAGATACTTTGCAGGGAGGAGAGACACTTCGCTCGACTACGCTCTCCTTTCAATTTTATTGTTTTTGGCATAAATGTAACGAGATGATTTATATTCAGTTTTCCAGGGGAGGCAGAGGTCAATACCTTTTAGCCCTTATCTTATTGAATACTCTTGCTAATGATCGGAAGTCAAGCTGTCTTACTATGACACAGAGCAGCGAATGAAAACATAAACTAAACATAAGGAAAGGCTAAAAAAATCTGCTTCATGGCTAGTAACGATTTTCCCAAGGGACTTTTTTTTTCCTTATCTGCTGCATTTCCAAAGACGCCTGGTACACTGAACGCCCGAACCGAGCTAAAATGCCCTTGTCAGGGATGAGAGGTTCGACAACGACACGGGACTGGAACTTTGATGAAATGACAAACTTCAGAAAGCGCTTCCTGCCCTCCCTGCGTCTTCACAGACATCATCCTGCCTAGCTCTGACGGTGCTTTCTGCTGCGCCGGTGTGCCCTGTTCCCCTCCGGCTCCCGGACGGTGCCGGCGGCGCGGGCCGTCGCGGCCCCTCCTCACCTGCCGCGGNCGGCCCGCCGCCCCACACACCGTCCCCTGGCCTGCGAGGGAGCCCGGCCAGGCCGGGAGAGGGGCTCGCACCGTGCCGACCACCGGGGCTTGTCCCCCCTCCCTCAAGTTTGTGGTTTCACCTGGCTGGGGTCGAATCGGCCCTCCTCACCTCTAAAGGAGAGGGGCTCTGAGCTTTGCCGGGGGCGATGGGGAGGAAACGTCTTCACGCTGTTTTATCTGTTTTGGTGGGCCACGCTGCATTTCACTGTCTCAAGCCCGATCAGGTGCGTCCTTGTGCGGCTTTGCCCAGGTACGGGCCGACTGTGGGCAAGCCAGGGGAGCTGCCCATGGCAGGGAGAACCCTCCTCGGGAGGGTGGGCTGCCCCAGGCCTCTGGTACAGCGTGAGACCTGCACTTGTTCATGTGTGCTGGTGTCAGGCTTCCTCTACACCCTGGCTATCACTGAAACCTCCTTCGCCAAGGCCTGGCTTTGATTAGTGAAGAAGTTATTTCATTAGCTGGGGGGAAATCTGTCAGCAGAAGCCTGTTTAAATTTCAGCACCCCAAAGAATAATGCTTAAAATAGTGGGATCCGTTCCACAGTCTGTTCTTACTATCAACCTGATAATTAACAGGTCACAAACAGACTTGTATCACTGCTTTGTTTCAGTGGAGGAGAGCTGCTTAACCCGCCTTGAGGACACACTTCGCTTTGAAATAACACATGCCCGTTTCAGATGAAATCAATAGAAAGAGGAACCACCCCCCTCTGTTGCTCTGAAACTCTTGTCTTCAGCCTCCCATTGCCTCAGAGAATAGGCTCGATCAGACCAAAAATGGAGGGATGCAGAGTGTGAGGCTGCCTGACAGCTCTGGAGCTGGTGCCCGTTCCGCTTGGTGTATATCCTAATCATCATGGTGCTTATAGCTTTGTTGAAAGGCAAGGTGGGGAGTGCTCCCTGCATAGGTTTTAACAGGATCTGCTCTCATTTTTGTCTCATACCCCTTTGTGGTTGCAAGTTTAATAATTTTTATAAGCATTGCATGCTAAGCTGGGAACAACCTCTCTTTTCTGAGTTATTTGGTCATTTTGCAAGCCTGTCACTACCCTCCTCCGCATTCCCCACGTGGTGAATAGATGCCTTCAGAAATAATGCGGAGGAGGTGATGTCTTCAAGTAAAACACTGTGGGATCAATTGCTCGTATTGGGTGGGGGCATAGGGAAACAGCAACAGACTTCTAAGAATAAGTCCAGCGTACAGATTGTTTCAGACTATGCTAATTCTGATGCTGAGGGACAAGGGTGTTTCCCAAGGCTTGGCATATGCCAGTGATTGATATTTTTTTATTTAGGTTTTGTGTCAGTGTTGAAATGTTTTGTCTAAACCCTGATTTCTGAGTATTATTCACTGGTAGTGGGACTCCATTTACATGTGATGGCTGGATGTACCCAGCTGAAGCTAGAACCTGTTCCAAGGACAGTTTCCCCACAGCACCTCTCCTGAGGAGTGTCCACTACTTGCAGCTGGAGGAAGTTTCAGGGCTTGCTCTGTGTAATTACTGTAAGACTTAGCTTGGTTTGGCAATAACTTAGTGATGACAATGACATTTTTTGAAATGTGCCAAAGCCTTAGGATGTACTGGAGACAGGTTTTAGTTTTGGCTTCAGCACAAAATGCTGCTGGTGCATGGCACAACCCAAGCACTTGTCAGAGCAGATATGGTGGGGAGTGAGGAGAAGACTCTGGGTGTCGGGCCTTTGAGTACACCAATGAACCTTAACAACCCTGACCAGCCTCACCTGGCAGCTTCCTGCTGTGCTCTCAGTGCTTGCCTGAGCCGGGCCATAGGGGTTTTTGTGCCCAGTGCCCCTGCAGCTGTGCCTGTACCTCAGTGAGGCACAGTGCTGTTCTAAACACTGACCCACAGAATGACTTCCCACCTTGACCTTTGGCCTGCCTCGCTACCGCGGACTTGCTTGATGACTTTGGCTCTGGCATCAGCCTGTCTGCTACCCCTGTGCCAGCCCTGTTCTCCTCATTCTGGTAATGTGGGGTGAGCTCTGGCTAGTGAAGGAAGTCCTGGCTGTCACACTTGGCTTGTGGTTCCCTATCCCAGCCTCACAGCCCAGCCCTTGCTGTTTACTGATATTGGGTTGCTTTTATTCATTAGAGGGCTGCAATGACCCTTCTGCTTTCCCTCTAGGGCAAAGGATTCTCTGTCTCTAGTGGGCTTCTCTATGTTCTTTTGCTTTCCCAAGGGTAGTGGCTGTCTCAGAAACTGTTACACGCCAGGGACCTTCCTGAGGGATGCCACAGTCCTCTTCATAATCTTGTTATGGGACCTTAGAAAACACAGGGTTGGAGAAGGAAGGCTGTTGCATGGTATACAGATTCCTTTGATTCCCTGAAAGGAGCACATCTGAGTTGGAGAGATGTGAATAAAGGCCCAAAGTTCCATTAGGTGTTGAACTTGCCTAAATTCAGGTATAGTTCAACAGCGAAAGAGTGAGAGTGGAACAGGTTAGAGGGTAAAGGTTCCCTGAACCCAAAACTTGCCTGCCATTTTCCATATAGGAAGATTATGCAGGAAGCTCTGACCACTTTGGAGGGCTGGGGAGCTCCACAGGGGTGCAAGTATGATTCTGCCCAGATCAGTTTACAAGGCTGGGACCATACAATATAAGCTCTTGGAGGCAAGGGCTGTGTGTATCTCCATACAGTGCTGATCACAATAGGATCTTATTTCTGTTTAGGGCTTCCAGATGCAATGCTAGTCAATGTCTATAGTAAACAATAATATTAATAATAAGTATTAACATGCCAAGCTACAAATCACTGGCATAGTTTTTCAGTATTGCTGGTTGCTTTCCAGTATTGTCCTTCAGCCTCACTGCAGCACATTGTATACAAAAGAATTGAAACCCAATAACTGACGTGTCAAGACTTTGAAGGCATGGTCACATATTTTTCTTTTGAAATCTGTCTATTGAAACAGACATCACAACAAGTGAGTTCATTGGCCTAATAAACCCCATGTCCAGTATGCACACACTGTTCTGTATCCCAGGACATCAGTAATTAGGCTGGTAATGAGGCTGCTGTTGCAGCGAATAACCAGTAAGAAAATGTTAAAAGTAAGGCATAATGGAAGAATAATGTAGCAAAAAATGTAAACAGTAGATTTCAGATATGACACTTATGTTCACTTATGGGAAGACAGCTGAAAGGAAAGCTTTAGCTACAATTTGTTTTCTCTGCTTTACTGAAGCTATAAAAAGTCTACAATGACTTAGTTCTTCTGACCACAATAACGTAGCTTTACACTTCAAACAGAAATACAGCTTTAAATTTAGATTTTAATTTCATGTCTTATTGTAGACACAGTAGAAACTTTACACTAAAATAACATTTCTGCTATGAGCCAGCTCCTTTTGTGCTACTGAAAGAAATAATAATGAGAAAGTATTCCAGCAGGAGGAGCTGGTTTAGAAGCAAATGGATTCCATGGCAACTCCTGACTCTACATGACACCTAATAACTAGCATTTATGTTGGAAATTGTCTGTGTTATCTTGCACCCCAGATCTGATCTTTTTATAGGGTTTTCCCCTTATTTTAAAGCAAAAAAATTACTAGGGTGTTTTTTTTTAACTATAGATCCAAAAATAAGCATAAAATAATATGAGTTGGCCTCAAATGTTTTCTCAGGCTAGTTGTTTTGAAATGGATTTATTTTTTTAAAAATTATTTCAGAAATAAAATATTTGCTGGGCAAGATATTGATCTGTCAAGGGAAGAGCTTTATAGGAACAGAATACTGGAACTGTGTATGTTTTAACATCATGAGATATCCATATTCAAGAGTTTGAAACATAATACAAGGAGATCTGACTGAATCAGACCAGTACCTTGGTTCTCACAGTGCTGAATGCACCAGGGGAATCTCATCATGGGCAGCTGGAGAATAACCCAGTCCTATGGGCATCCTGTCAGCCAGTCTGACTGATTTATGACCTGAAGAATGTAGATTTATTTCCTTCTCTGCCATGATCCAATCTAGTGGGGCCTGACAACTGCTGTTTGAGTGTAGAATATTTGAACCTACTATTTTATACCTAAATTGAAAAAAATCTGTTCCTAAACTGTCACATGATAAGCAACCTTTGCCTTTGACTGTTTCAGTACTACTTCATGACTGAGACAACATTAGCTGGAATTAACGCTGGAAATGAAAATTTCTGTAGATGCTTTGTGGCCTGGCTGTTTTCTCAGCCAGCTGTTGCTTGAGGGTCTCAGATGGTAGAAGAGCATAGTTCAGCCTTGGAAAAAAGTGTCTCCTGGCGTCAAATGAAAGCTGATTCAAGTTGGTGTTGTTTATCCCTTTTTTGGTATGAGTGAAAGAACAAAGAAATTGTGTCTGAGAAAAGTCCTCCTGGTTTTGTGATTGTTCGGCCAGGGACAAGCACAACCACAGAGGGTGTTCTAAGGTGCAGAAGTGAATGGTGGCCAAAATGAGAAAGATGAAATTGTCTGGAGTAGTCTAATGCTATTGCTAAGTGTTATTGGTAGCATTTATATTTAAATCTTGGTACCTTTTGAAGATGCTTTTTAAAGACCATTTTATTTTTGCCCAAGGAAAGGAGTTCTTTTTTCCTCTTCCTGTTCATAGAGATAAGATATGTGCAGATTACATGCAATAATCATCCAAAACAGGGAGTATTGGCCAGCAAATATACTAAATGGATGGGTAGAAAATGTGTCTTGTTTTAGCTAGTCTTTTACTGTAACTTAAAATTAGATGCTGGCATAGACTTCCTTGAACAGAGACCCTGATCAAATACACAAAGGTATTTGTGACTAGCACTCAGGATCAAAACTACACTACTCTCAGAAGGGTTATAACTGATTGTAAAGTAAACGTGATTTAAAAAAAACCCAAAACATAAGGCTATAGTCATACTTTGGAAACCAATTTTATGATAAAGGCATAGAAATGGAAAATACAGAAAGCCCAGAGAAAGATGCTCTGAGTAGTGACAACAGTAAGAAAATAATTTTTAAATTTGTTTAGGTGTATGTCTTGATTTTTACCTAGAAGAAAGAAGTAAGTACAGAACAGACAAAAGATAGAAGAATATAAATTAAATAAAAGCAGTACTAGACAAATAGGGAAATGGAAATGGAGGTGAGGTGAAACGGAAGAGCGGCCATAGTTATGGGAAAGAAAGAACATTTACTAGAACATTTTTCTAGTAAAAATAGAATTTTCAAACAGGGAATTACTTGATTTATACTTTTTTTCTGTACCTCCCTCCATTGCTGTTTCTCATAGTCTTGTGGTTTGGAGAAGGCAAAACAATTTTGCATTGGTGATCTGAGCTGGACCGATATTCTTACACGAAAATAAAAGTGGCAGATAAAAGAATCAAATAATGATTTTGGACAAAGTATAGATGTTTTTCTTATTTATTATTGACTGTTCAATTGCAGGAAAATAAAAGGGCGTAAGTAAAGAAATGAAGCAGAAGAAATTAATTTTAAAAGAGTTTGTCTTCTCCAGTTACACATAAACCTGGTGCATAGGCAGGGATCTGATTCCAGGCATTAATATTTTTTGCTCTTTTGAAAGATCAAAGCAATATATCTCTTCTGAAAGTTAGTTTTGATGGGTTCTTTCCCTCCTTCAGTAGCAGTGGCATCAGTAAATGCTAACTTCAATGGCTTGTTATTTTCATATTAGTAAATAACATGTTCATGTTCCTAAAATATTTATGTATATTATATAGACACACAGAAAATCCTACCATGAATCTATTCTTCCTTCCCTGAGAAATGTTGACTTAACTGACTCTATTTTATTAATGTCACATGCTATACTTCCAAATGCAAGGAAATGGATAATTTTTAAATGTTAACATCAAGTTGGTGTGATATAACATGAGAGCTCCAAGTGCAGGTGTGTAAAATGGAAAGAAGAGCATATGTAGTTTATAAAATTCAGACTATCCACTTTCAGGGATATAGCTAAGAAAGGCTTTTGAAATAGCGAGAATCTCACCCCAAATGATACTAGAATACAATTCAAGATATGAAGTGCCTGAATTCCCCTAACTGGTGAATATGTAAAATCTGGCATCTCAAAATAGACTGGATAACTGCATATGAGGAGGGAAGCATAGCACAGAGATGGAACACAGGTATGTAACTTACTTTTGATACCTTGCCTAACACTAACAGACATATGCTTGCCTGTTTAGGATGATATTTGGAACCTTCCCCTGAAGATAGAAGCTTGCTGTCTTTCGGAGTGAGGAATAGGACTTGCGCTTTCTTATTGAAAAATTGGCTGCATTCCACCATCCCATCTGTTCCCATACAAAATTCCTTCTATCGGTTCTTTCTTCTCTTTTCTGAACACATTTCCCCCTAGTGTGCCCCAATCACCAGGTAAATACTACAGGATGCTTTTGTGGAAGCTGTGCCATCATGCAAAATTATTTGGTGTAATGAAAGCAGATGAGATAATATAATAAAACCAAACATGACTATTGCCCCACAGCAGCCCTACCTGCAGGACTCAAAACTCTGTCCCTCCTTGGAAAGGAGATTCTTATCCTGTTTTTCTCATTAGGGGTATTTTTTAAATCTAATTTCATCTTTTCATGGTCATAAGTTCTTAGTCTGTTCCTGTAAAGTCAATGGTTCTAAGAATTAAATAACTTTAGGACATTACCTACCTATCCAATTCAAGAAAATACAATTTATCCCTGAATTAGAAATGTTATAAAATCTGCAGCTGTTAATCTTTGAGTCCTAGGTTTGAGTGAAGGATTAGATAATACTAATGCTGCTGTCTATTCACCAAATCCTTTGAAAGTAATAGCAGAAACTAAATTTAATCTACTAATAATATATGTTGGGAATGTATTTCATCCTACAGTCTCTGAAGCAAAAGGGCAATGCATCAAGAGAAAAGAAACTTCAGTGTGTTTTTCGGTTGCTTAATGCTGGGATTTCTTTCCAGTTCCTGTTCATTTGCTGAGAAGCACCCATATTTCCCAAAAGGTTTTCACTGATAGAATTAAATTAATCCAGCTGTTTCCCCAAGCCTTTCAGGCACTACATGGTAAGGCACTTATGAAATGAAGAAACAAAGCATTTGGAATTCTCATGTGAGTATCCTCAGGCTGAGATTTCTCCTTTTTTCATGCTTATGAAGAATAGAATATTCTAGCAATCCATCTGGACCCATTCTAAAAGAACACCCTTGTTTATTAAAGGGATTGATCCTTTAAGGTCAGCATTCCCCGAAGATCCTGGTCCTGAGAAAAGCTGGGATAAGGCTCAGTTATTTGGAGTGCCTTTAAGTTTGGAATAGAAATTTCAGCTCCTGTTCCCAAAACAGAGCATCTGAGCACCCCCCTGGGCATACTGTCTTGCCAGTGAAGGAAGCTGAAGCATGATCTGGAAGACTGACACACTCCTCCCCACCGTAGGAACTGAAGGCTTAGGAGGGGGCGTGAACTTCCTCTGTAAATTTTGTAGTGGCTGTGCAATGCCCGGGAGCTGGCACCTGACTGATTACCTCCTGTGAAACACATAGAAAGAGAACTGAATGTGTAGTGTCAACCTCTCAGAGTGTTCCTGAGGTTCAGAATCTTTACCTAGCTGTGATTTCTTCTGCATTGCTGGGGAGCCTTGCAAAAATGCCACTGCAGTTATATGTAACTGGGGGAAGGCAAAGTCCTAACGCTGTCTGAATGTGTCTTGCAACTTCTAAGCCTTTTGCTAAGATGTCTTTGTGAAGCCTTTTGATACAAATGCTACTGTATGTAAATGATGGTGGCCATCCTCTCTTGAGGAGAGCATGTATTTTCCCAATATACGCAACGACGAGGCTGAAAGGTATTGTCAGTGTTTGCACGTAGGAGTCAAATAAACATGTACGAGAGGCACAAAGGCAGGACTTGTACTCGACAAGCTCTCTATCACACGTGTGGATATGTCTACAACTATTTCACATTCGTCAGCTGTGAACATTTCAGTAACAAGGAGAACTGAGAAACCTTCATGTCCCTCTTTTCCCAGATTAGATCATTCCCTCTTTGAATAAAGGCACATAGAATTAAAATCTAAAATTAAACTGGCTTTTGTCTCAATCATACAGCAAACTGTGATGCATATTTTGCACCTATCTTATTTGCTCAATAAATTCTCGAAGTAACTTTGTGTCAAATTTTGAGTTTTGCACAGTAGGGCCTTATGAGGTTATTTGTAGATTGCATCTTTCAAGAACCTAATCATGGACCAGCACTTCCTCTCTGTTATATCCTATAACCAGAGAATGAAACGTCCCTGAAGATCCTATCCTGGAAAGCTTAGTTCAAGGGCAACATGGGAGACTCCGTGAGGAAGGAAGTGGAGGGTGGGATGGGACACACCAGAAGCATGCCAAGGAAACAGCAACATCCTGTAACTGGAGTAAACTGTTACTTAGTTTAGCTTTGTAGAGTTGTACTTTAAATAGTGGGGAAAAAAATAAAGAAAATATGGGGATTAATCTTGCTTTGGCATGGGTGAATGAAAATGCCTTTTATTGGAGGTGACAGAATCATCTCGATTTTTTCCCAGCTCTCCCATTAGACATTGTTAGCATTTGAGAAAATAAAAAAAGGCTTAATTGCAGAATCTTCACAGCTACAAAGGTGACAGTTTATCAGAACCTGATCTTACTGTGCTACCACAATCAGTAATTAGTTCCTAATTAGTTGGATTTGCTGAAATATACATGATGGGGACTCACCATGTGTTATTGGCATCTGAAACAATTTCATCCTGTTAGCTAGAAGAAAGTACTGTTGTCAAGAACGTAAGCCTAATTTTCCCACATTAGCACTGCCTGATATAAACTGAGTCATTTCCAATCCAAGGTGCAAATTAGCTACTGTGTGAAGAATGTGGTTCATCACATTCCCCGTAGAGATTTAGAGTGCAGTAGAAAAAGATTGTGATATGTCTAGACTCTCTTTTCTACCGGTGTTCTTGCCAATAGTTAATAGCAACTAGTTAATAGCTCTGTAACTATTTGTACGTGTATCATGTTATTGAGAGTGTTATTTTTAAAAATGCCCATTTCACCTCTGCTATCATTACAATCAGTGGGAGTCTTATTATTTGGAATGATCATATTCATCCCAGAACGCTTTCAATTCTTTATTTCATGGATTTTCTAGCAGATGAATAATAGCAAAAGTCTTTTACTTTCCTTTCCCCTCCATATTCAAATGTATATTTTTACTGAGAGTCTTGGTAGGACAAGACTAAGCTGGAGGAGAAGAGCAGTAGTGAAGCCTAATGCATGGCCTTGGTGATGATTTAATGCTCCTTATTTTTGAGGAGACATTTTAATAGAGAAGGTTGTGGTTTTCTAGAAATAGAGATGCAGAAGAAAGACTTGGAGAGCCTTGCAGTATGGAGCTCATTAGAAGATCTAAGGACAAAACATATTGTAAACATATTTAATTGCAGGATGGTGTAATCACTGTGGAGGATGCTCTACTATAGAGCTAGGAATTATATGAAAAGACCCATTTAGTCCAAGCATTACAATTGCTATCCAGAGAATTTCCTTTAATATAGAATTTCCTTTCACACACTGCATGTGAAAGCAGCTTAAATTAAACTCTTACTGCTACCAAGGTATGACATCAGTAACAAACTTGGTTTGCTCATTCTAGAGCTTTTTTGCAAATCACTTCAGAAAAATGTGTCAAAATTGCTGTGTCAGTCTCGGCACCACCTGCCAATGGCACCACTGCATTTCAGCAGTGCAGTCTGAGAAGACGACATTTGACATGATACATTTTTAGAAAGGCAGGTGTGAGTCAGACATAGCTGACAGAAAAGACATTATATAATCAGAAATGGGAGTGACAGCTCTCAGCAGAAGCCCAACTTACCTATCTGTTTGGGCATCCTATGGCATCTGAACCTTTTGTCAGAAAATATTTCTTCTCATGAAGCAGGAGAATTCTCCTTCTCATAAAATTGCTTGGAAGAGAGAATTTAGAACACTTGCAAAATATCACAGGTTTGATTAGCTAATTAAGATTGAATATCTAAGCATCCACCTCATGCTGCTGGCCCCTGTGACATGGATATGACAGAAGTGACGCATGACCTATGAAAAGCTTCCTGTCTTCTGGAGTGGCAACTGAAATATCTTCTGTTTATTTAAGATTTTATTAGATGTAATTAAGCAATTGAATTACAAACCTGACTAAACAAGTGACAGGGAGTCAATGTGGCTACCTGAATGTAGATATCAAATGCTATTTCAGGTGACTTGGGTTACTTGAGGCATCCACAGAGGGCAACAGATACAAGAGCACTACATTTCACAGCTGATAGCCCTCTGCAGTTGGGGTATGTTCTTCTGGAGCTGAATGTAGAGGCCAGATGAGATAATTCCTATTAAATTGCACAAGATCTTTGCATGTAAGCAACTAAACCATGGCCAAAATGTGCAATTTAGCTAGAGACCTTTAGGTTGTGGAAAAAATATATACAGTTTGCTTGTATTGCCTTACTTTTCTATGTTTCAGTACTCACTACATAGGCTACAGTAGTGTCCGCAGCACATCACAGAAAGATGATCTTAAATAACCCCTTCTGTGATAATTTACTGCCACTAATACGGATAGTGTCTCTAAACAAGTGATGTTGTAGTGTTTACACATGGCAGAAGGAGCTAAGGAGAAGTTTGCCTTAAATGGGAGGGGTGGAGGCAAGACGAGAGTGATGATTCAAAAACCATCGTCCATAAATAAGCTTCTTCATAGAGAACTGATGCCTCTTGGAGTAGTTATCAAACTGTCTCAAAAAATTATCACAGCCTCTTTTTCTTGACTGAGGGAGGAACATAGGAATTTGGACTCAGGCTGTTATGAGTAAGGGCAGATGCACATGAGATACTTTCTTGTCTTTAGGCGTGCCCCCTAGAACTAGAAAATTTGAATTACATAACTTACATTACTTTTTAAATGCATCCTATTCTGTAAGGGTTCAAGTCTTATATAATGCTCCAGGCTGAAGGCTGATAAGAGACTTCCCAAAAGTTATCTTCAGGATGACTATCTGGAGGTGGTCTCTAGAAGGAATGACAAGAAGAATTTTGGGTCATCTACATAAACCCCTGAATTCATCTGGTTAAGACTTGGGCCTTCAAAGATTCAATTTACAACAGAAAAAGACCTGCAGTAGTGAGGATGGGTTCATATTGTCACTGATATATTCAGTACCTGGACTAGAACTGAAATCTTAAGTAAGGTTCTAAACAACAGACAGTGTTATAAGAGCTCCTTCAGAAGAGATGGGGCATGGTGGTACATACCCACACCTCCTCTAGCTCCTGCTGGGCACTGCTGTGATGCTGTTATCAGACTAGGACAGGAACGATGGGAAAGGATGAAGTCACAGAGGCAGACTTAAATATGTCTTGATGCACAAGAGGTGCCTGTTTTCTGTTGCTTTCCAAGTCTTGGAAGGTTTCATACCTGAACGGGCGTGCATTGACTGCAGCTGCTCCTACTGCTCCTAGAATGGGGGGAGTAAAAATAAAAACCCACTTGCAAACTGAAGTTGAGCAACTTTAAATTAAAGATTTCTGTATGTACTATTTCTTTCATTTATCCATAAAAGTGATTATTACATATTTGAAGGTTTTTTTTTTAATTATTTTTTATTCTGTTTGGTTTTCATACTTTTGTTAGACAGCTATTCTCCCTTTTCCCCGTGAGGTATCACTGGATTGAACACATTCATTATTCCTTCTAAGCAGCTGTTTCAAATATATCAGAATTCTTTCTCAGATTTTTCAGCTGAATACTGATTCTAATCAATTTGCTTAAATTAATTCTGTATTACTTTAGGCTTTGTCATCGTGAATCCAATACTTTTGTAAAAAAAACCCAAAATGCTTCAAATATGTTATTTAGAAATGTTACTAAAGTATTTCTAAAAACAATTAATACGCTAGGAAATACAGTATTTCCAAACCAAAGTACAGATGGCACAAATGACATTACAGAAACTCTTTAATTGATTAATACTAAATACTGAAGCTATCATCTGCTACTCTGCAGTTCGAATTTCTGTGATGTGCATTTACAAAGCAACAAGAGCTAACATCACTTTGTTGGTACGTTGTTTGACTGTGGCATAGTTCTTTTCCCTCATTAATTAAAATTGTTGAGGGACAGTGTATTGTTTCAGCCAAGTTTTCCAAAGAAAGGACTTTCTGTGAAAATTTAAACTTCCAAATTAGATGAAACAATTCCCTTAAAAATGGACTAATGCAACGTGTGAACAACCAAATTACTGCCGAACAATTAAAAAAAAATCTGTTTCTTCTGTGACACGACACCATATTATATTGATGTAGTCTAAACGGCAATGGTGGCTTTTGTATCACCTATCTATCCCTAAATTTAGTGACAATTTTTTCTATTATCATCCCACATTCTTAGGCACATTTCTATAGGTAATATATTACCTAAAACAATGAAATATAACATTTTTAACATGATCGGGGATGAATACATTCCAGTATAGAATTGATAATTTAAAAATTACTTCCCATAATTTAAAACTGCCAGATAAGAAATGAATTACTGGTTAACTATTGAGCCTTTGCAATCAGCCAGCCCTCTACTTGCTGCAGGGTGGTGTTGCCTGCAGGTCGAGAGGTAATCAGCACGGGTAAGGCCACACTAGTGGAGCACCATGTCTGGTTTGGGGCACAGATACAGAATTCTTAGTCCAGCAAAAGGCCACAAAATTGATGGTGAAGGGGCTGGACCATCTCTCACATGAGGAAAGGCTGAGAGCTGGGACTATTCAGCCTGGAGAAGGCTCAGGGGAATCTTGTCAGTGGGTATCTGAATGGAAGATGGTGATAAGGACATAGCCAGGATCTTTGGTGCCTGGTGACAGGACCAGAGGCAACAGGTACACCTGTTGGTGACACAGAAGGGTCCCTCTTGAACTGCAAGAAATACCTTTTCTTACTGTGAGGGTGACCAAACCCCGGCACAGTCTGTCCAGGGAGGTGGTGGAGTCTCCATATTCGGAGATGTGGTCCTGGGCAAGCAGCTCTAGCTGGCCCTGCCTGAGGAAAGGGGTTAGACCAGATGACCTCTAGAGGTCTCTCCCAAAATCATCCATGCTGTGATTCTTTGTAGGTGCAGCATCACCAGTGTAATTTTTTTCCTGGAAAGCTTCTGGTAAGAACTCTGCTGTATTGCATCTGGTGAAATACAATGAAATGACAGTGAAATGATTCCTTGGAGAGGTAATGCTTATCAGCTCAATGCAAAACTGAGCAAGTGCAAATATTCATATTCAGTTTAAGGTCTAGTCTACCTGAATGAAGATGCACTGATGTTTCTGTAAGTATGCTGGCTCCAAGTACTTGCTCAGCATCTCGAATCCTCTTAAGATGAGGACTGGCCTCAGCATGTGTAGTCTCGTCATAAGACAGATGCTGCTGCCTTCTGCCTTCAGAATTATGTCTTGCAGGTATTTTCACAGAGCTGAGCATCTCTTAGACAATACCTTTTGCCTGGCAGAACTATTCATTGCTCATCATGCCTCCTGTTGCAAGGGAGCATTTTTGGAGCCTCATGGCCCCTTATTGACAGAAGTTAGTCACCTACTATAGCACTGAGCCCTGGAACAGGACACACAATTTTATATGCCTGAGTTCTACAAAATTCAGGAAAAGACACCCAGAAAATTCCAAGTATGTAATATATATATGTGTGTGTATGTACATACATAGATGTAAAGAGTAAGCTTTAATAATTACCTAAATAAATTGCATCATTGCTATACTGGAAATATTTTTTATGATTTAGCTTGCCCTTATAACTAGATTTACTGCTCATATACTTAATATAAATTTGTGCAATTTTTCTTTAGATTATAATTTTCAAAATGTACTATGCATGAAGAGGAAGTTTTGTTACTACATCTCTCATATTTTATACCTAAAAATACAGTGCAAAACATTCTAGGAATATTTTTATTCAACATTAAATATAGCACATCCATCAATATTTTGAGCAGCTCTAAGATCAAATTTTGTATTTTTCCCTATAAATTATAAAAGTTGACTATTTAAATGGTATTAATAGACAGGCTATAGCCTGTCTATTTTGAACACTTTTCAAAATGAAGATTATAGCCCTGAATTTACACAAATTACAGTATTGTTCAGTCTTTTATTTTGATGTTTTAAAATTCAACTAACAATCTGACTTCTGAGAGAAGAAAGATAAAACAAGAAAAGACAAATCTTCACAAAGGAGTAAGGCCACTGTGGCTAACTCAGTGTCATCAGAGTTAATACAGCAGTCACTTTTGGGTTTCCCTGTTGTCTTGAGGTTTGAAGTTGCTTCCACTAAGGCAGATGCATTTTCAGATGTCCCAGAATGACCAGATGTCTTAGTTGAAGGACCAGTTCCTTTGACTGAGTGGACTTTCCAGATAGCCTTACTTCAGAGCCTGCTGGCTCCTGGCCTCAGTTCCCTCTGTGGTGCCTTGTGCTGGTACAATGTTCAGGTAAATGTCATACTGTTGGTCCATGCCAAGGTAGCTGTCGCTCATGAGATACAGGGTGTAGATACACCTGAAAAGTAAAAGCAGCATTGTTAGTTTGGGAATTGGGTCTTGACTACTATAATAACTAAGAGAATTTCAGAGTTTGTCATACTTTCCAAGAGTTTCTGGAGTATAAAAAGCAACGGAAACAGTATTTCGGTTTCTGACATATCCAGTTCTTTTCAGGGCGATGAGTTCTTTCTTGTCAACTTCTCCCAATATCAAAAACCATCCTTCATCCTTTACTTTGGGGAATCTAGGAGCCATTGCTTTACTGTCCTGCTTTCCCTGTTGGGGAAAAGAAACAGCTTAGGAAAACTAGAAATCACCTTTCCAAAATGACGTTTTTCTTTGAATGAAAAACACCTCAAAACCACATTGCTGTCAATTTTTAGGTAAGGCTATAATTTAGCCAGACTACAATAGTGTTATTTCTTTCCAGAAGAAGGGTTAAAAAAATAAAATAAAAAATCACAGTCCACAGAGAAAAATCCAGAATACAAGATATTATTTCACTTATTTTGTAAACGACTAAAACTTGAATGGAAATACTATCCCTTTTATGTAATTTTATCTAATATACTCCAAATACAAAAGGCTTAATTGTAAACCTAGCATCTTTAAAAAAAGCTGATCAATTTTATTCAAGATTAATATAAAGACAAAAACAGCACTTAAAGTATTTATTTGAGTTTGATACAGCAAAAGGAAAGATTATTTCAGTGATTCTTTAAGACAGTGACTTTACTGCTGGAAGCTGAAGACAGAATGATGCACACTCAATCAACATTCATTTTGCGTTTTGTAGAGGGAAAGGTTTTACTGAAGATTTATATGGAAGAAGAAACACCACCACAGCAATGAAGCTTTAGGAACAGCTTGATCCAGCTGTTTTTTTACAAAACAGGGATCAAGTTCTAGGAAGTTTATAACACAGTGATCACTGCATGAAATGCTTCTGCTCTTTCTACTTCCATGGCTTTGGCTTAGGAGAAGTCTCTGCCAGTAACTGGCCCAGCAAATAGAATGATGTATGGATGAGCTTTGTCCCTTTCTTCTTCCTAAAATAAGACAATTTCCTCTTGCAACAATGGTGAATCTGCTGTAGTCAGGACAAAAATCTTTTGGGAAACAAAAATACTTTTCAAATATAATTCTTAATTAATGTAAGATAACTTCAGGATTTTCAACAGAACACATTTCCACTATTATCAAAATGAAATTGTATTAAGAGTCTCAGAAGTAACACCTAAAACTGTTCTCCACTTTTATCTTGAGGTCTTGGCATCTTAACAAAAATGCTGGTAATTCTTAATTATTTGAAATGTTAGAGAAATTAATTAGCAAAATTATAACCATGGTGGTCCATATGCTGCTCATGGTATGTAAATGACAGAAAAACACCTGGATAAGTGAGTGAGTTCCATTGCCAGCAGTGCCTGACACGAAGGTAGGTCCAGCTCTCCTCAGAGCTGACACCCAGGTACAGAGAGGTACTGCTGCTGGGGCAGAGCAGTCGGAAAATGGTGCAGCTCCTGGAGTTTCTGGCTTGGCATACCAAGATGTGCTGAGGGCCCAGCAAGCTGACCAGCCCAGGAGGCAATGGGATGTGCTTTAAATGGCCAAAGCCGGGACTGAAGTGTAAGTGGGTGAATTGTAGTGGGAAAGAATTGTATGGGGAAGTTGGTCTAAGCTGTTCAAAAAAGCATCAGATGTAAAATACAAGGAAAATATTCTCAGTAAAGGCCTGAGGGTGTTATGAGTATTTATAGGTGTAAGCCTGGTATGCAGTTTGGAAGCACCTGTGAATGTAATTGGAAAACTTATACATTAGTTTTGGTTTTCTTCCACTGACTTGGTTTAGGATTTTACCATAAGAGCCGACTTACTATCCTGTTGCAACCTGGAAAAAAATATTTTCTTCACTATAAATATAGAAAAGGCTTTGAAAGTGTTCATAACTCACATAATACTTAAACCATAAATAAACCTATTATACTGTATAAAGCATCATTGACGGTGTAAATGGATTATTGAACACTTGTGCCCTTGGGAATGAAATGATAAATAAGTCTACCTGGTACCCCATCTGGGTTCTGTGCAGGTTTATTTGGAGCACATACTCCTGATCAGCATGCAGTTTGATCCATCTCTTGTCATCTCGTGCGTCTGTTGGCAAAGAAGGAACAGGTACTTCGTTCTGTGGCTGAACTGCGTCATCCCAACTGCCCTTAATGCTCAGACTGATGTTTAGAATTGGCAAACGGCACAAGAAATTCCAAGCCTGTAGAAAAAACAGATCCCTATGGATCACAAGATAATCTATACAATCATTGTCACTCTAACAATAACAATTCAATGTGCAGTCTACATATTTATTTTATATTAATACTATTTTATTGTGTATTAGAATACATGTAATTGTACAACTCCCAATCATAAGCATAAAATACTTTTCATTAACCTCTTATGCTACTTTGTTCCTAGCAAATAAAACAAATGTGAAAATCCTCAAGCACGTTACACATGCCTTACTAAGATTACTGATGTCTGAACACAGGAAAAATTCCTTACTGCTCCCGATTAAAGTATTTTTTCCCTATAAGCCACTTAAAAACTAGTATAATTAAGTTTTAAATTAAACTTCCTTAGCATAATCCATAAAGAACAAGTCACTGCAGTGCTAATTAGCAATAGGCAAACCTCAGAGAGTTCAGAGGATCAGTTCAGATAATTAACCAAAAGTTCAACTGCATATCCAAAGTTATTCCTATTTTTTTTGAGGTTTTCTTGCATCGATCTTCGTGAACTCTCCTTCTTACAATCTTCCTGAGGAATTTTAAGTCTCTGTGGTCTCTCTTGAACTGCAAGAGGTCCTCAACTTTCTTATCCTTGTGCAGAGAACTGTTGTTAGAGGATACAATCTGTGTGACTCAACATGACACCCTCTTAACCTTAAAAAGGCATCTTGAATATGCAGCCCTATGTTTCTCTCACTGTGGTCTTTATCAGATAAGGAAAAGTAGCTGTGAGAAGCTGTGACAAAAATGGAAGGGAGCAATGTAGACTTTCATTTAGTAAAAAAAGAAGATCAGCATGTTCAAGCAATGAAATTTGTTGGGAAAAAGAAATGGGATTAGTGTGGAATGGAGGCAGTGATTTGTGGCCTTTCTATGGCTGAAAAATATAGATGAAGATGGCACTAAAGGAAAAAACCAAAAGACCAAGAATCACCCTCTGCCGTGCCATTTTTCCCCTCTACCCCCCAAAAAGAACGGGAATCAGCATATTTGAAAAGCTAGAGGGTGGGAAGGAGAAGAAGGAAATAAGAGTACTGGTCTCGGTAAAGAGCCATCAGATGCCAAAATATGAACTTGTGGGAATGAAGAGGGTAGGCACAGTCACATGGGCAATAGCATGGAACAGAGATGTTTTATCTGGAAAACGACTAAAGCATATTTTATTTTTCACGTATGGGTTTGACCTTGTAGTGTTTCAACAAAATGTATTTTCATTTAGATTGTGCTCAATGTGTCTGATTACCTTCCCTGTGCTGGAAGGCCTAGCGGCCTAATGAAAGCTCAGTTTGCTTTTTGCAGACATCACTGCCACGAGTCATACTGACAATAATAGTACATGGAGTCATACTGACAATAATAGTGTATGTCAATACATAATTAGGGATACAGCAGCCAGGGTAAGCAGACCTATGGTCACGCTGCCCTAGGAAAGGTGGTGCTCTCTCTCTCTCCAGCGTTCGCCCCACCAGCTCGCTGTGCCCCTCTCCATCTCTGGTATGTTGGCATTGCCATGCTGGGATTGTGCAGCTAGATGGATCAGCTTGCTAATTTGGTGACAGTATGAATTTAGATCAGCTTAAAGCCGATTGTGGCAACATATTCGCTAATCCTGCGACTGAGTAAGCATGAGCCTTCAGTGCCACTGAAAGAAGTGGTCCAGCCTCCTCCCCTGCTGGCACAAGCACTCATGCAGCCACTTGGCTACGGGCCATTTTGGCTGTCAGTGAGAGGGCTGACAGGATTCCTCCTCCTCCCCTCGTCCCCAGACAATCATTCCCACCTCCTTGCCTGAGGCAGACACAGCGTTTGTGCAGCTGTGCGGTGAGCTGGGTCAGTCAGGGGAGGTGAAAGTGGCACGGTGAGGGCAGGACTGCCCATTTCGGCTGTAGCACAGGCTTATTTGGATTAAAATGGCTGCATTACCAGAGCCTGGCTAAACTGAACGAGAAAACTGGTTTCAGCTACAAACTAATCTCACTCTCTCCCTACTCTTCTGAGTATTGCATGAACACCTGTGTCTGTTTAGTGCAGAAGGTGGGAAGGCCCAGCTTTGAGCGCTCAGGAGCTGCAGTGTAAAAGCAGGAGACACAGATGAATTGCACTGATGTTCGTAAAGGTGTCTTAGCTAGAAAAGGACAGGAAAATTGTAACAGAAACTTAACAGCTAGGACTTTAAGGAAAAATACATCTCTCTCTGTCCCAACTCTGAAAGGAAAAAAGGCAGCACTTTGAAGAAGGTGAAAAAAATTCCACCAACATTCTTAACTAAGTTGTTGTTGCCAGGATTTTGATATATTTAATACACAAGATTACTAAACCTACCTTCAGCAGATCACACTGGATGACAACTTGAGTAGTAACATCTCAACTGGCAAATGATTTTACGTTGAGTGTAAAGGTTTTTAAGAAGAAATTTAGGATAAGAACTCTACAGACCAGCTGTGCGAGAGTCTCTGTGCATCTAAGCGGGGTATTTCTGCTGAGATCAGGAGAGGCACCCTGATATAAACCAACCTGGTTGTTGTCACCTCTTTGGTTGTACTTTAGATATCATTTACCTTGAAAGCTTTTATGTATCTCTAAGTACAAGACCTGTTACAAATGTGTTAGAACTAAGTTTAATTTCAGCAGAAATAATGTATTAACTCCTTTAGTAGCATTACCTGTTACCGTCATCATAGTCTGGTGAAGATTATGATTTGGGATGGTTTATACCACACAACCCCAACATTATCTGTTTGTCAAAGGCTATCATGTCCTCATGCAGCTTTTATAATACAAAGAAACCGAAGTAACTCTGAGTAACTTTCTAATTAGATAATTAGTAAATTTAATAACTCATCTCATGATAGTTATTAACAGCTGTATTTGATGATCTTAAAAGGTCTTTTCCAACCTAAAGGATTCTATGATTCCTTGATTTATCAAGTCTTGTGTATTTGAAAATTAAAGGTGAAGTTAGTACTACTTGATCAGTAATACAGTATGCGCAGCAGGCCACCTTTTTATCATCCATGCAATATGGGGAAAATGAAGAAATACTTTTCTCACTAAGGAAAAAAGTCAAGAAGTAGCAGGTGAAAATGAAAAAAAGATTATAGGAACATAGATACTTACAGAGTAAAAGTAGACAATACTATAGTAGAAATAGTATTTATTTATTTTCATTCTTGAAGTGTCTTTTTCCTCTTTCAAAAATATCAATATCAACTCAGTATTTTAGAAGGTGCTTAATGCCTAAGTGACTTAGAAACTGAAAGAGATTTGTTAAAGAAATATGATTCACAATGAATCATTGAAACATAGAGCTTTGACCGAAGAGTGGGGTTAGTTTAAATAGTTTGAATTTAGGTTGTCAGCTTTTAAAGATCCCTTGACTTTCAATGTTTAGAATTATAATACTAAATTAGGTAAAATTAAACTCAGGCTTTCATGTAACTTAGGTATTTTTTGACAATTTTACTGTTTTTTTTGCCGTATAGGATGACACAGGCACATATCACCTCCTTTTAAATATGTCAACATATCTAATATATACATGTACATATATACTATACATATATATTTATCTACCAAGCCTACAGCTTCAAATTATAATCAAACGAAAAATTCTTCACAAACCTATTGGCAACAGTATTTTTGCCAATAATCTGCCTCCCCAGGACCTAGCCTAATATTCCAAATCCATGAGCAGCTTCAAGAGCTGCTATTTAAAAATTAATTACCAATCTGCTTAGAAAGCATTTTCTTCTTTCCAAATGTAAAATTTCTCCCTTTTCCCATCTGCTTGCAATTTATGTAAAGCCTAAGCCATTTTTACCATTTTCTTGCTAGTAATTTTTAGCTTTAAGATATGGGTTCAATATACTTTGAGTGAGAAGTAAGAGGTTTTTTAGGAAAAAAATGGTTTTGGTAACTTAGGGGCATATTGACCATTTTATTTGACTATGCTCATGTCTGGTGCCAGAAGGCTAAGCTTAAACTCTGTAGTCTGATATTCTTTCTTTATAGAAAATATAAAATACAGATGCTGAAGATTTTTTCTCTTGGTTGGCCCCTATGTGAGCACTGAGAGACTTTACATATGAAGACACTCAACATGCAGTGTCAATATGAATTTTAATTCTGTGCAAGGTATTACAATAGTTTTTCTTTTTTCATTCTTTTTTTTTTTTTCTGTAAAAAATACTGCAAGCAAGCTAACACATTGGTATGAAGCTTTCACATTTGTAATACCCTGCACAACACAGTCATGGCTTTGCTATACCCAATACAGCCATTCCCAGCTCATGGAAATGAAACTTTCTCCTCACATGATGGCAAAACATTATGTTTTTCCCTCTTATATGCATCTGTATTTACAAACATAGATATATAGAGGCACAGAGTCATTCGCAGTGTGAACGTACACACCACATACACACAAGCTATTTTTGAAGAAATTGCTAAGACATTTCAATACCAGCCAAACATATTTATCTGAGGATTAATCTTCATCTATTGAATCAGATGAGAACACTGCCATGCATACAATTATTTAATTAGCAGCCAAATCCTCTGCCAGCCAGCAGCCGTTCCAGGCATACTGATGGGGCAGTAGATGCAAATCTCACAGTAGTACTGCTTTTTCTCATTACTACTGCAATTAGCACTTAAATTGATGCTTTAAACATACTAATTTCTGGAATAATTCAGGATTTGTATGTTACCTGGGATCGCCTCACTGCAGAGACGACACCAGATTGCTACGCAAATTGAAGCACTTTTGAGCCAAATAACCATCATCATATCAGACAGAGCCAATTTGCATTTGCTTTTAAAGATAACAGAATGGCAATTTATGCAAATAAATTAAGTAAGTTTACTTCTGAGTTCTCCCTGAACTAATTATAATAATGTTCTAATTTTTTATCACATCTAAAAGTTGGACTGAAATCAATGTGTATTATGTTAGAAATCTGTTGTTAAAGGAAGCCTTTTTTGATGTCAATACATTTTCTTGATTCAAAATTTTGATGTTAATTTGGTTACAAATGCAGATGTCTCTTATAGACATTTAAGTACTTCTTGTTTGGATATCTTTAAAAGGTTTAACTCAAGCTGAACAGCCAAACTGTCCTTTTAAACATTCTAATAAAAAACATTTGAAGTATAGCTTTTTAGGGTTTCATCTTTCCTACATTATTTGCGATCAATAGGCTTAGAATGTGATGAATGCTTTGGAATATAGCTATTCTTTTGCTGTGAATGCCTTGAAAATCAAACTGAAAACAAGACTTTAGCAGCTCAACATTTTGGAATAGTATTTTTTTTCCCTCCCCTGTGAAGTATGAAATTTTCATCTTCTTTTTCTGTTTCAAACAAAAAACAAGTGCTGGATCTTTTACCAGGAGTATTCTCTTATTTTCAGAAAAAACTGTGTTTGACAGACCACTTCAGAAACCAGCTAAGATGATATTTGCAATGCATGTATTCCTAGTGCAGAGCTATGAGAAGGTAGATAACACTCCGTAGATTGAATGACCCAGAGAAGTGTCTTTAGAGCAGAGAGATGTGGTAATATCAGCCATAAACCACAGTCTGTTACTGCTTAGCAGGGAATAAGTGAGAATAATATTAAGAAAACAGGCAGAGAAGAACCTTTGTAAAGCCAGCAGTACCTTGAAGTTAGAGCAACGAATGTGTTGCACTTTATACAGAATGTCACATGGTATTTACGGAAAGAGGGAGAGTATTTCTTTGCCCAAGTACTCTTCCTTTCCAATCACAATGATAATGGTCACAAATAGAAAGTGTTACCTGTGAAATGTGTGCTGCTTGCAACTCGCTGTCCACAATGGAAGCAAAAACATTCTCTTTTCCTTCACAGGCAGCCATTAGTTCAGGAAGACACTCGATAGGTCCTTGGTAACCTCCATGCACACTCTTCCTTTGGCCTTGGCTCCACTTCCTGATATAGACAGCAAAACATATGCACAGGGAGGGAAAGCAAACATTTGTATTCAGTTGTTTTGGTGGTAAAACTCAATACAGAGCTCTGTTTTTAAAGGGCGGTTATTTATTTTTGGTTAGCATTAATTACTGCATAATCTAAACATCTATAGAGCTTTGCACTATCTATGATGTTAAGATGGATACTAATGTAGTTTTACAATGGATTAAAAGAAAGAGATAATTAACATACAGAGTTAGATTTGTTAGGAATTGGATCCCTTCCAGTGGACTCTTGTTAATTTGTCTGGAATCACTGTTCTCAAAATAATCTGTGGGGGTTAATTAATCAATGAATATTGAAAACAGAAACAGAAAATCCATTTGGGAAAGCATCACGGTGAAAGACAGAGTTCTGATTTGTTAATGAACACTCTTGGGCACAACAATGCCATTCAAACACAATCAGCACTGGGAAGTGGAAAGAAATTGGAAACCTGCTAATGCTTCAAAGAATTACATACCGAAAAAGGTAAAGATGCCGGAGCTCTATATTTGGCAAAGTAAGCAGGGATGAGTCATGTATCCATCTACCCTGAACCACCATCTGCACCAGGTTGGTTATGTTCAGAGCGGTCACCAGCCAGCCATGATGTGCTGCAACATCCAGCATTGCCTAGGAAAAGGAGACACATAATAAAAAAGACAGTAATGCAAACATTATTGCGTACCTGGTTCATACAAGGAATATTGTGATTAATGTTTAACATACAGTGATTTCTAGGCCTTAACACAGGAGTTTACTTCAACCTCTATTGATGGCAGTTAGGTCCCTTTGGAATTAACCTTGAAAAAAGATGAATTAAATCCTCTATCACTGTCATCAGTTCTTATTCATGAAAAGGTAATTTACAGAATGGTTTTGGGGGTGAGAACTGAAGGTATAATCTTTTCCTTACAAATACTTGCTCTTTGACATAACCCAACTCAGAATAAAGGGAAAAAATCTCAACATCTACTGTAAAAGAAAAGGTTACAATTAATGGCAGTATTTATTTATATTTTGACATGAGTGCTTTCTCGGAATGACATCATTATTCAAAAATCTTTGGACTATTTAAGAACACCACCAATATATTTACATTTGTTCAAAAATTAATACAAATGCCATTTACCAGTAGCAATTATTTTTTCCATTTGAACTAAGTACTTAAAAAAACCCTGGAATTGGACTAGATAAAAGCACTAAAATTTAGCTTAATAGTGTATTTGAGGTTCTGTTCAACATTGACACATAAGTTAAAATCTTGAAGAAAGCTCTTAAAATTGCTTCTATTTTACCTAAGGTGAGTAAAAGTAATCAGAAACAAAATGTATTTCACCCTTTGCATTGTAAACAGTTGACTGTCTTGAGAATGAGGGATATTTGGTTGGCTATCTCTCCTTTGGTATCTCTACCCCGATCCTGAAAAGCTTTCCCAAAGTACACAGAAAACACAGCAAACAAACACCCCCTATCCAGCTATACATCAGATTTCAAAATGTTAAAAGTCATCCTGGCTTCCATGTTTCATGAGTTTCTGTTCAATTTCTACTTCCCATGTTTTGACAGTACAAATAAGAGGTATACTGTTAGTACCATTAGCATACAGATCTAAAGCTAATTCAGTATGGATTTGGCACTGCAAATGGCCCTATGGACATGAAATAAATGGTTCTGTTTGCTTTTTTTCTTGACTGGACTTACACTCTGTTTGATTAGTCTGAAAGTGAATTTAAGAGTTCTTTCAAGGGAAAAAGCACCAAACATGAAATTTTGGTTTCAACTTTTTTAGTAGTAAATGCAGCTATTTGGATATATATAGTATACTTTCCACTCTGTCTATAGTACATTGAAAGAATTATTATGATTTATGAATGCATTTCAGCTGGTGAAAAAAATTATGCTGTAATATATTAGTTGTCTTGCTTATTTTGTTGTTCAATAACATTATGATCCAAATAAAGCATGAGTCCTCATATTAAAACACTCTAATTCATATTGGAGTAGAAATTCATATATTTCACAGTAGTTCACCATGGAAAGAATTTAACATTTGATTACAATACTAGAAAATAGTGTTTTTTAAGAAAGCAAGGAACATTGATATATTGAATGGTTTCAACACCTTTTTAAATACCATACTCGTGTTAGGAGGGCTGTAGTTTGATATTAGGACTAGGCTTCAGACGTTTCCATGGGTTTTTCTTGTAAACACAAATGATATTGTTTGATACTTACTTAGGCAGCAGATACCTGCACCATTTTAACTTATTTTGCAGCCACTAGTGTAACGAGGAGAAGCTGTGTAAGTCTTTACATTTAATCAAATGTTTTACAGACAAACAAAAGGCAGCATTTACTTAAGGCAAACTAAACAGTGAAATCTTCTTTAAACAAAGGAGTTGTTTACACACGCAGAACTATTTCAATTAAATTACACTGATTCTGGAGAAATACTGACTTTAAAGACACAAGTTAGTTTCACTCCTGGCCGAGTCACACAGTTTATTTTAGCAGTTTACAATGCAATTTCAACAGGTTTTTTTTCCCAGATCGGGGTGATAAGATCAGTGACACTTAGAAAAATATTTGAAGTGTTACCCTCTATTACACGAATTTTGTCTCATTTTTCATGAATTGTGGATAAAGGGCCTTTCAGCTAATGAAGATCCAGATTTAATATTGAATTTTTTAGAGGATGTCATAGCACCCTGAAACTCTCTAACATTTCTAGAGACTCTAGAACCAATACCTCATAACACAAGCTCAATGGTTTCCATTTTCTGTCTTTTCACTTGGCTTGACGAAGTGACTTCCATGGAGGATTGTTTTCACCAAATAGAAAATAAAATTATGTAAGAAATCACATTTGAAAGGAGCAGCTTTGTGGCCTGCAGATTTATATGTTGGCTCACAAGACATTTACTCACATAAAGAAGGAATTGCTCTTAGCATCAGACTGCAGTCAGTCTCTGAATCTTACAAAGGTGAGTTGCTCTTTAACTGATTTCACATTTTAAGTTATATTGAAGACTATCCATACACTACAGTCTGTGTTTCTGAACATTCTGTGTTGCTGGTATCTGCCTCCTGTTCTCCACTACCTGAGTCCTTTTCTTTTCTGCTATTCTGACAGCCTGAAACATCATGCTCCCCAGTGATACTGCTGTATATATGTGAAGAATAATGGGTGCACAGATATCCAGTATTTTCCGTAAGCGACAAGAAGAACACAGTAAGTTGTATTTTTAGTCAGCACGAAGCAGTGGTATTTATATATATATCAGTGGAATATATATAGTGGTATCTATCTGTCTATATCAGTGGAATGCTTCTAAAGATGCACACATAACACTGTTTACTTTTTTTTTTTAAAATCTATCCCTCTCCCCCTTTTTAAACAGAGGTTTGAAAAGGGGAAGAGTTGAAGTTGTAAGAGACAGATAGATCTAAAACAAGCTATACTTTGAAATTAACTGGAGGATCCTTTCACATAGAAAATCTCCTAGACATTGGTAGAGGCCTACAGATAGATATCCCGTAGGGAGTAAGGAAAGCCTGTGTGTGTGAGACTCTGTGTTCCACATTGTTATAATGAATCCACATGGCAAATCCTCTTTTCCTCCTTATTTTCTGCTTCTTCACCCATAGAATTTATTCACAGCATCTCTATCTGGATGTGAAATCCAAGACAGTGACATTGTGAAAAAGTCAGAACAATGGTAAAGTTGGCTTGTCTCATCTGCTGCCTTGGAAACCTCCACACATTTCATTTTCCTCTAAGTGTAAAACACAGATGCTTGATACTTAAATGGTTACTGAAATTCACATAAATACTCAAGGTAACAAATTGAGTAATTCCCCTGTCTCCAAATGTAAATATAAGCAACTAAACAAAGAATATAATACAAACAAAAAAAAATTTGAAGTATTTAATATTTATGTTTTCTCATGAATAATGTATTTAGTGTCTCTAGTTTATCTAGTTGTTACATGTTTATTTGTTGTAATTTTTAAGTCAAAACTGGTATAATTTTATAGAAACTTGTGGCTTTTTATTTTGGAAAATAGTAAATAAATTCGAAATATCTTACAGCTGGTAAGATTGGAACAGCTTAAGTGTATTATTCTAAATTGGGAAATGGCACAAATTGGTTACCTGTTTTCTAGCCTAAGAATTTAAACCAACACAGTATAATTTAATCACAGAGAAAACTTAGAAGAAGAGGACAGTGAGTACAAAAAGTGAAACAGGAAAAAGTAAAGATGCTTAAACTACAGAAAAAAAATACATGTATTTTTTGGCAAGCCAACAAATTAAATAATAAAAAACCAAACCAACCAAAAAAAAAGCCCCTCTAAGCCCACCACTTTTTAACCTAAAGTAGAATAAATGGGGTAAATAGATGGAGTCAAGGGAATTATTGGTTGTTATAACAGAAAACATGTTTACCATCCCCTTATTTGGGGCTTCTTCTGCGCTTAGAAGAATAAAATCAGATGCCTATACTGTGATGGGTTTTCACGAAAGACTCAGGCTACAGCTCTTAAGCCTTCCAAATGTCATACTTGGACAGTTACAAAGTAATAATAGCAATTAGTGACACCTCCTTTNCCCCCCTCCCATTTAGGAGATTTTTCGGGCTACCAAAATATCCTGATTGCTAAATTCTTTATTCTGAAGACTTTTTACAAAGTTTTTATAAACACTATTTTTGGTATTACTTTCACATCCTTCATTTGAAAGTCAGATACTCTGGATCACTTTTGTACGACTGGGTAGGTGGCAGGGGACCACATTAAAACTAGCAGAATTTCTGATCTATCCAAATGACTTAAAAAGCTTTTTTCTTTAAGATAAGCTATTGAAGTGTTAAAAGTGCTACAGCTTGCATCTCATTAGGAGAGACTGCATACTCCTTAGAATAATCTATTCTTCTTTTTCAAGTCGCCTGTCATATAACTCTGAATATACTAAGCATTTCAACTTAAATCCTGTAAACATAAATGTTAATATTTTGTGGATAAATGATATTTAAGGAAAGCGTCAATGAAGATATAATGATAACTGCTCTGGATACAGAGGCAAGCTAAAGAAATATAAGAAATGCCATTCCAGTTAAGAATTACACCTGTGACTTCTCAGCTAGAAGCTGAGTGCCTGCAGTGATGCCACTGCGTTGACTTCATGGATGGGGGCTTCAGGGGAACTCAGGGTGAGTTACATGGCTCAAATTTATCTATTCTTAAAAGATTAATCTTATTTTTTGTATCAGTGCTTCACAGACTATGACACTTTCTTTAGTGCTCTTATTTGTGAATTTGAAGTTTAGTCTAGGACTAAATTTCAGTTACATGTTGGAGTTTAAATCCAAAAATCTATTAAAATCATTAGAACTGTGCCTACTCACAACTCTTTAAGACTACAGAATTTATGTGACAAATATTTATAGATAAGAGACAAAAGGATATGCATTTTACCTATTTTCCTAAAAACTACAAATTCAGAATAATAACATTTTTTTGCACATGCNAAAAAGTAAAGATGCTTAAACTACAGAAAAAAAATACATGTATTTTTTGGCAAGCCAACAAATTAAATAATAAAAAACCAAACCAACCAAAAAAAAAGCCCCTCTAAGCCCACCACTTTTAACCTAAAGTAGAATAAATGGGGTAAATAGATGGAGTCAAGGGAATTATTGGTTGTTATAACAGAAAACATGTTTACCATCCCCTTATTTGGGGCTTCTTCTGCGCTTAGAAGAATAAAATCAGATGCCTATACTGTGATGGGTTTTCACGAAAGACTCAGGCTACAGCTCTTAAGCCTTCCAAATGTCATACTTGGACAGTTACAAAGTAATAATAGCAATTAGTGACACCTCCTTTACATTTTGTCTGTTACTATCTAAAACAGCTTGGCTTGCGCCAATGTGGGAAGCAACGACCTATCAATAACCATGGCTGGGGCAGCACAAAAATGCTGATGATCAACAAGTCACTGATGCAGATGTTGTCAGGTACGGCAAAATCTTTCATTCTGATGGTATGAGGAATTGAGTGTCAAAATGCTTGGATCAAGATCTTGCTATTGCAGTCATCGTTCCAGGAGTGCATTAAAACGAAACCCTCAGCATCTATGATCAAATTTTCATCTTATTTTCAGGAGCAGCAGCTGCTTACCCTTAGGTACGGAATGATTTAAACTGATCAAACTGTACCCTCCTGGTCTAACATGAAGCTGAAATTTAACAGCCTGTCTCTTTCTAGCCAGAGTTATTACTGATGCTTGGAATTTAAATGAAGGTTTATAATTCCCTAGTTTGAGGGGAAGCAAAGATGGAGGCAGGGTGTGGAAGATGTGTGTGCCACACTCACTGATAGCAAAACATTGCTTTTCTCTGGTGTCATTAAGCACTCCCTAGGTGTGCTCAAAATAAATTGGGATACTNACCTGTGACTTCTCAGCTAGAAGCTGAGTGCCTGCAGTGATGCCACTGCGTTGACTTCATGGATGGGGGCTTCAGGGGAACTCAGGGTGAGTTACATGGCTCAAATTTATCTATTCTTAAAAGATTAATCTTATTTTTTGTATCAGTGCTTCACAGACTATGACACTTTCTTTAGTGCTCTTATTTGTGAATTTGAAGTTTAGTCTAGGACTAAATTTCAGTTACATGTTGGAGTTTAAATCCAAAAATCTATTAAAATCATTAGAACTGTGCCTACTCACAACTCTTTAAGACTACAGAATTTATGTGACAAATATTTATAGATAAGAGACAAAAGGATATGCATTTTACCTATTTTCCTAAAAACTACAAATTCAGAATAATAACATTTTTTTGCACATGCTTCAAATGTAGGAAGCCTTCCAATACATAAGATTATATTATGATCCACATGTGACTTGATATTTTGCTAATACAAGTAAAATATTTTTTCAGATGTTAAAGCACGCCATATATTTTAAGTCTCATGTTTTTATGTAAATCATGACTATGATGCTTCAATTACATATCTCAGAAACAGCAATTGACTAGAAAAGTTGGAATTTACTTGAATAAGTATTAGGGAGAGTTTAAGGTCATTACTTTTGGTACATTATAAATCAGTAAAACAAGTATCTACAGAACTTTTGAAATTCAGAGGTCTAGTCCAAAACTACTTTTTAGAAATGTTTTCATCTGGGGAGGGGGAGGAGCTCTTTCAGATCAATTAAATCACCCTTGCACAGCTGCATAGTTTCAACCTACAGAACAACCCCTCCAGCCATCGCNCCCCTTGTACTTCATCAGAGATATAGTTGTATAGTTGTTGAATAAGTTGTAATTAATCCTTTTCAGGAGGCACTCCTTCTATACTGCCCTCTGTATCCTACTTCTCTTCACTTTTTTTTTACAAGCATATTCAGTCCCCTCTTCCATATGCTCTGCTACCCCCAGTAAGAGACTAATTCTTCATTCTCCCATCATCATAAAGGTCTCACTGATGTATGAAAATTACAACCTTCCCAGATGCTTCATAAGACTCCTATCCCAGCATTCATCCTTTAGCCTCCCTAGTAACATTATTAGTATTTCCAGAACCAGGGAAAGGACAAACCATTTACTGTCTACATTTAGTGGAGTGCAACCCTTGGGTTCTTACTGATTTCTTTTTAATAGTATTACAGAAATAAAAGCAGCTACAGAGTGGGATACCAGCAATGTAAACTTAGTAGGGCATAACCCAACATTCAGAACTCAATGAGTCCCAATAGCCAATTTATTTTCAAATTACTAATTAAGAAATTGATATTCTTTACTATACCAGTGAACTGTAAAAAGAACAAAAGGTTTTTGATAAGAGTGTCTTTGCAATAAATCCCAATTTCCTAACACAAACAATGTCTTAAGCCAGTATTTGTTCCAAATATTACAGAAATCTACGCAAACTGTGAAAGATACACAGCATCTTTCTCATAATAAATCTGTCCTCTTTACAATTTAGAGTCAGTTTCAAAGCAGGAATGTAATATTTTGTCAATAATCAAAATTTTTTGAGTGCATTCACAAGAATCCTTTTCAACAGCAACAGTTATTCCCAATAACTTTCTCCTGAACTCTTAGCCCCTTAAGGTTAGCATTCAGGAAGCTCAGCTGCTGTCTAACAAACTTAATTAATCAAAAAGTCATTTCCGAGCTGTAACTATGAGTAAAAGTGCTTCAAGTGTGCTAGCAAGCCTACAAGTTAATCAAAATGCTAATGCAGTACAAATTAAAGTTGTGATTAACATTTCACAGTAGCTGCTTAAGTGAATTGATCACACAAATGGGTTAAGCATTACTCATTTCCTCCAGCCCCAACTGGGAAAAGGTTTGTCATGGGTGGGGGAGGGATTATGCACAAGCAGCACCAAATCATCATTAAACTGCCACCAAGATGCTCCCCTACACCAGATCGCTGATTATCCACAGCAAGCAAAACTTGAAAACACAAAGGTAACCCTCCCTTCTCCCACATATATACCTACACAACACAAGCAGGCAGCATTTCCAGCCCAACATGTCCAGGTACTTTCCCTACAAAGTGATACACTGATGTTTAGTATCCAAAAGTGAGCACTGCCACACAGTATAAGCACCACAAGATTTTTTGATTATTCGATTATTTCCACACTCCTAATATGGACTAATAGCCTTACAGCCATGAAAGCAGCCAGTATTTAAAGAAAATTGCAAACATTGTGCTGTCACTGGAATATTACTGCATACGCAAAGAATATGTGTAGCAGCTCAAGAGATGTGGCCTCTGCTCTTCACTTGTTTCTGAGTAATCCTCTGCATGCCCAAGTTAATTTGATTCTCTTCCCTTCGCTCAGTAAAGCTGCCCATTTATTTATAGTTGCCAATGCAACCATTACACAAAAGCTTTTTCCCTGGACACCTCTGGACAAATCTTACACAACTGTAAAATAGGCCCTTCCTGTAACTCCCAGCAAGCAGTTGGCACACCTGCATTACCAAGCAATTCATGTGCTCAAACCACTCTTAAGACCTTTAAAAACTTCTCCACTTCCTCATAAGCAGAAAAATGAAAGATCCAAGGGACACGGCTCGCCAAATCAATAGTTTTAGTAGCTGTTATGAACTGAAGAGGTTTGGGGAAGATGAAAGTGCAGAGCCAAAGCACATTCTCTTTCTTTGCATTCCAAAATGGCAAGATGGGCTCCTTTGCCTTTGCATGGCCAAAAGCACTTTTGTGTACTACTGCTCCTTCTGAGAGCCACCACCACCCACCCAGCACAGTCCGTATATACAATAAGTATTTAGTACATCAGCCAGCTCTTAGCTGAATTGGACAGCATATTTGTGCAATATTTGACAACTCTGAACATGTACCACAAAGATGATCCTCATAAGAACTATAGCAAAAGTTGCAGTTAACATGACCAGAAATATCTGTTTTAGAATGGCTAAAGCAGTATTATACAGATCACCATTTAGCTAAGGAAACACAGTGCTTAACCCAAAGAATATTTACCTTTCCTGTCAAAATTAGATTCTCCAAAGGAGCAACATGACGGGGAAAGACAGGGCATCAGTGATAGCATTACAAGGCCCTTGTTACGGGAATAGGCACGGTTTCCATGCACAGCAGTCTTTCTTCTGCAGTTTGGAATCTGTTTTCATGTCCATCTTCTCTCAATGCCCAGCTACCCTACTGAGATGTGTTTAACACATCCATAGGTAAACACTTCTCAAAGGTTAGGGCTGAGCTCCTTGGCAGTTCTACTCCTGGCAATTTTAAAATATTTTACCAACAATTATACTACAAGTGGAGGCTTGTGGCCAATTCCAATGCAAAGCCAGCCACTGTCACATTATTTCTAAGAGGAGACTGCCCTGCTGAATCTGAGAGTGATGGTATTACTGCCTCAATTACCCATTTCAATTAATGCAAATATAGGCAATAGTCTTAGAACAGCAGAATAAGAACTGATCGCTGAATACACAGTCACAAAATATAAGGCTTGACAAAGGAAGCAAAAAAAGAGATTAGATTTAGTTTCATGTATTCTTAAATAAGATCGAAAAAAAGGCGGAGTATTGTCTTTACAATAATAATTACATTTTGTAAAAATGTTAGCAAAATAATTAATTTAGAATTTTTATTATTTAATGTTCATTCTCCTGAAAGGAATGGAGAAATGTTTGATTTTTGAGAAGCTACTGGAGTGGTCAGCACCATCTTACTGACACCTCTAGCTTTTGTCAGTAAAAATAACAGAGAATGCTAGGCTTGAAGAGACTATATTGTCTATTGTAACTGTACTAGAGGTATCTGACGCAAAAATTAAATGAGTTGGCCAAGGTCACACAGGAAGTTGCGGCAGTTTTTTTGAGCCATGGGAACCTTCTGTGCTTTATCTATGAGGGCCTGTCACTGATAACAAACTAGATTTTAACTTGAGGTTTTCAGTGTGGAGCAGGGGCGTTCCTTCAGCCTAGTCAATGCCTCGGTGGTCATTCATTACAGAGATGGGAGTGGGAGCAGATAGGCATTCACATTCCAAAAGGTTATGCACTGCTATTCCCCATATTTCTGTGGTAAAAGGAAAAGGTTATGGCTTTTGTCCTGGGTATATAAATATTAGGTTTTAACTTCCTATAATGAATTCCACCTTTATTCAACAAATGCTAACCATAGGAAAACTGTAACAGAATATATTTCTTCCTTTCTTTCTTATGCTAAAAATTACACTCCCCTATTAAGCCAGCACCGTAACTCATCAAATTCTGTTAAATGCTATTGACTTCAATATTTCATCATAAGTATAAACAAGAGAATTCTAATGTAGAGCCAAAACTTTTAAGACATCCATGGAAAAGTTATTTAAGAGTTGCTGCATAATTTTTTCGTTAAAGGATAGTGGAATCTTACCTGGAATCCAGCAGCTACATTTACCTACGTAATTCTGTTAACATGGTTTTCTGCTGGACCAGTAACAATACACAGCCTGAAGTCACTAGCAATAAAAAAGCCCAGGAGATGTTGGAGGAATGGAAGGGAGAATGAAACGTGGGATAGGAAAGGAACCATGGGAGGGAAGGCTGATTCAGGTGAAAGACACCACAGAGGATTGGAGAAGTTTAATAGACGGTGATGGAAAGAGGCTTGCTTACACATCTGGCTAGAGATGGCAAATACGCACTGCAGAGGAGCTGGGATAAAGGCCTGCTGTATAACTAACTATAAAAGCTCTTTCAAAGATCTTTCTTTCTTGTAGCAGAAAAGCAATGCTGATATGAAAAGTCTGTTTTCATGTACCCACCAGCAAAAATAACAGTTTAGGTTCGGGTCACAATATGAAGGTTAGCCATACAACCTCAACAGTAAAATAATTTTTAAGTAGATAGACAGAAATTCAATGTAACTCAAAAACCAATTGCTGCCTCACTGCTGTATTTCACATTTCACAATGCGCGAGTGTGTGCTCACACACAGAGAGATCAAAACACACTGAATCTGTTCATCAGTGGATCCTTCCTTGCTTCAGTTAGTTCCTTTTCTCAGAACTAACATCTTTTTTTTCTACCTCTGCTGACCCAGAGTTCATCAGCAGGTCAGTGCTAAGGAAAAAGGTAACAACCAGTATTGAAAGTGTAACCCTGTCCATTGCTTAGATTCTGGGAACTTTAACCTCCGTTTGGAAAGCGTGACTAATAAGATGGAACCAATAATCTCCCGAGAGATGTAAAACATGTGCCAACTTTAAAATATGAAAGTGCTTGCTTTTTT
>WBMY01008043.1:14203-109098 GCA_013397315.1 Donacobius atricapilla | reverse complement strand
TTTTTTTTTTTTTTAAGATGCATATATATATATAACATTATGTAGTCACTAACTGAAGGTTGGAGTGCCAAGGCATAGTATGGAATGGTATTTTTCTGAACTCTACTTCAGTTTAAAGGAACAGTTGAGTATTTTGGATTTTTTTTTTTCTAAGTGATTATTGTTTCTGAAATACATATGATGCAGTAGCAGGATAAAAAAAAATACATTTATCAGCAAAACAGAACAATATTAACACTTAAAATAGTATTTAATTTTCCCCCAAATATGCAATTAACTCCCCAATGGTTACTCCACAAACATCTAAATGAACTTTAAGTATGTGATTTCTTTGAAACAAAGGTGAATTTTCTCACCTGAGCAAGCAATGCTTTTCTCTGTTAATAACCGAATATATGGCATAGCTGTTTCTACACTTTCAACATCATGATTTTATTGATTTGAAATATTTGAAACAGACTAGCATCCAAGTATTGCTGGTTGCCAAGATTAGGACTGTGTAGCAGTAACATCTACGGTGTTATTTGCCTCTTACGTTCCCTAATTTCAGTTTTGCTTCATTAGTATTTTAAGCTTGTTTTCATTAATGTAAGGTTGAGCCTTATCCAAATTGCTGGACTAAATTGCACATGGTATTTTCTCTGTCTAGAGCACTGATTAATAGCTTCTCATAGAGCAGTTTTACAAACTGTCAGGCTTGATACAATGATGTTTGCAGTTACCATATTGCCAACAGGCTTCAAACAAGAGCAAAGCTTCTGTCTGATAGTTGACAAACAGATCACTGAGGATATCAACATTTGAGCAAACAAAAACTGTAGGAGGAAAGAAGTACTGGCTCTATTTTACAGATATTGAACTCAGAAACATAAAAGGAGTAATTTGTCGAAGGCTGCCTGATCTTCAAGAACCTGTGAATGAGTCCTTGTGCACTTCTGCTAAAGAGAAGAATTCTTCCCAGGAGACTCAGAGGGTCGTTTGTTTCCTGTGACAGCTATAGTTCACCTTTCCTGCTGCAACTGTAACTGAGTTTTTCAGATATGGCAGCATTCTATCCCAAACTCCAATCGTTGCTTTAAAATTCTTTTGAGGTGGCAGCTGTGCTTGTGATTGTTTGTTACCAGTACTCTCCATGGTCAGTTTAGTTTCTGTGGGCTGCAACTGCAGTACAACTGTAAAAATTCACAAGTCTCCAGGGTGAGTTTAAAATCAGTGTTTAAAAACGTGCTCTTTGTGATAACTGGAACACAGAAAATGTATTTTACACTAGCTAGAGGAGCTTAGGGAAAAACCCCACATCTCACCCTGAATCAGATTTCAAAACATGTTATATTTGTGCTTGGGAGTGACTATAGTGCTTTCGGGTGCTCGAAAAGTAGAAGTACCCAGGGGAGACAGGTTCTTGGACATCAGCATAACAATCTGCAGGGGCCATAGCCATGCCAGAATGACTCTCATACAACATTCCATAACACAGCGATAGAAAGCTGTTGCAAAGAAAGCAGAGGTCATGATGTGGCAATAGATGCCTCCAGTCAGAGCACCACTCTTTAAGTTTGTTTACTTCCAGTTCTGCAAAATGGGAACCATTATAGGCATCCAGTTCCTCCCTAAACAAGGTGTTATAATATCATGTGGTACCAGCTCTACACAAGATTGCAAGAAATCTTCAGATTCTTCTATATTCAAAATATGACAACACTATAACAATAAACAGTAAGCCAACAAGTTATATACTGAAATGCATCATGATACCTGGCATATTCTGATTGCCTGGTCCAGCACTGTCTTTGTATCAGTCGCATAATCTGGACAAGGCAGCATGGCATGACTGAAGTGGGCTTGCAGCAAGAGGTGTGTTTTTGTGTGTGAACTGTCAAACGAATGGGGATTGACTTCAATGGGAAGGTGTTTGGCCAGTTCACTGTTCATCTGATCTTCATTGTGTCTCACTGGCAGATCTGTGTACTCATCAGCATTCTTAAAAAAAAAAAAAAAAAGAAAAAAAAAATTAATCATTGTAATTAACTTCAGAGTAACTATTGTAACTATTGCTGCTTACTAAGGCATTAAAAGTATATGCATTTAATTTACTACAGTTAGATTTCAACACAAAAAGAGCACCATTTAGATGTTTAGAAAGTGTACTTATTCATCAAAATCACACATGGGAAAACAATAACTAACATAATAGTCTCAAATATTGACACGCTTATAGATTTTAAACTTTTTTTTTCCACATAGCTGATACTAACATTACAGAAGAGGAAAAATAAATGCAATGAAGTAAATATATTCATTGGAGGGATTCAGTAGCAGAAGATGACCCACAGGTATCCTACCTCATTGGCTCATAAAAGCATTGTAAAGGTTAGCTTTAAAGAAGTCAAAACCTCATATTTTCAGTTTTCAGGTTTAAGTTTTTCTCTTGGCATTCAAAATGCAGTACTTTGAAATAGCTCTGATATGTTTCTTTTCAAATATTTTTTCAATATTTTGAGCAGTCAGTGTCTAAGCAACTGATGATGAGTGATCAAAACCAAGTGCAAACTTTTAAGTAGGTGGTGAAAATATTCTCTGTGTTCCAGAAGGGGACTAATGCTATTCATGCCAAAATGAAAGCTGTGTAAGAACGTTCTCACTGTTGCAAAAAGGAGCTGCCCACCAACATGTAATCTAAATGTAGTTATAAGTAGCAACATCACAGCAGCTAAGAGAAGTAAGTACAACTGCTTTGGTATCCCAGGCAGACATGCCATTGGAAAATCCACTGTCCTTGAAAAAAGTTCAACAGAAACCTCCTAGGAACTATAACTTATGCTAAATAGTCAGTTTTGTGACTTAACTGGGAACTTTTCCCTCCACAAAATCCTCTTGTGCATGTATGTGTGTACATGTCATTTGGAATGAGAACGATCTTTCTAAATTATATAACTTGCAAGTAAGGTAAGAGTTTTATAATATGTGATATCTTTTCCATCTGTAATTTAAGAGAGTGTATTTCTTTTGTCATAAAATAAAAAGTCATTTGAGGAGCCTGAAGGGCAATGTCTTCGAAACTACAGGCTCAGCAGAGACCATTAAATTAAAGTGTTCAGGGTTTTATATTCCTCCTAAACTATAGATTCAATATTTTGCATTTTAGTCTTCAATTTCATCAGGCTTCCTGCAAATCCATATTAATGAAATATTCACAACAGTTACCAGTGAAGAGTGAGGTAAAGAAAAATGGCAATTTTAGAACACCTAATTGGACTACCTAATTGACTTACAAAGAACCATATCCCCTTGTTAATATCCTAAGACATAGAACCTTTTCTGACAATTCCTAAAAGTAGTTAGAGAGCTGTTTTTTACCTCCTTGAAAACTGACAGCACAAAATTTTCTATTTTCTTTAATGGTGCAAGGAAACTATGTCTAAACTGTGCTATCAATGTAAAAGGAATGGTAACCATTAGACAGTTTAAGGTTTGGAAAGAAAATCAGAATGTCATTAATTTATTTCATATCTCAACTGCAGATTAGAAGTGAAGACTGAATAAAGACAACTGCTGCTTAATCCTGCATGTCTCTGCTAGATCTCTTGTGAAAACTGTGGTCATTTATTCTCTGAACCTAAGGTCACAATCTTTTTAAGCCCTATAGAAGGCTGCATGTTTGCTTCACTCTTTTTAACTGGCTTCTCCTTCAAAGATATTTTAAAGAATATTTACCAAGGAGATTTTTTACTTAGTTTTGCTTTGCAGTTTAAAGTAGCAGAAAGAAGGAGGATCAGCCAAGTCAGTCTAGACCAACTGGTACCCCTGAAAATGCATTTACCCTAATTCTTCCCCAGCACATGTTTTATTTACATCCAAAACACTCCTCTTATTTTAAACAACTTGCCTACTTAATTTCCTGTTTGTGATCATTGACTGTAAGTAAGTGAGGTTCATTTTCTTATCTGCATCATGTAGGTAATTAAAGGAAATTGAGAATGGGTAGTGAAGCTTTTATACAACTGAGAATGAAGCTGAATGGAGGGCACTGAGGTCAGCAGAGTCCATTATATTTTTATGTGAGAGGCCAGTATGTCTGCCCTGCTCTTGTTTGCTTAGTGTAGGCTGGACAGACTACTAACTGCAAATCTGTTTCGCTGATTTGCCCAGCTGTCCTTGAATAAAGACATCTTCCATTGCAAAATGTTAAATGACAGTGATTGACAACTTAGTGATGAACTCTGCTTGTAACCCCCTGCTACTGTTTTCAGGTTGCATAAGAAAAGACAGAATAAAGAAACATCCTTTGTAATCACCTCAAATGGGCCCTGCTGTTCACTCAATATTATTTCATTTTAGTTTTCCTTTTCATTGCAAATCTCAATCTGTTCTGTAAGGGCTGTAGCTTCAACTGTTCCACACAATATATAATAGTGTATAATATATATTGTATATAATATTGTATAATATAATAATATATACTGTTTTAGTACATCATATCTGAACACAGTTCTTAGTTCCACGGGTGGGGAAACAGATCAAACTATATATCAATCATTAATCTTCATTCTAATATCAAGAAACTTAATATAAGCTTCATAATTAAACCACAAAGCACTGCTGTGCATTTTTCACTTTCCCTTTTTCTCCTCTAAAATCAGAGCTGTTGCAGCTCATGTACAAATAATAGGTTTACAAGCACCTACACAGTTAAGCATAACTTGGTGTATACCAGGAGATAACCAGGAATTTTAGCTACAGGTTCTGCAACTGTGCATTTGGTAGTCATGTCACGTCTCTCTCTCCCACATTTCTGTGATGGACTTTCCCAATAATGTCTCCTTTTGGGCATTAGAGACTGCTGCATCATTTCAAGGGTGTAGGAGTCATCTCAGACTTACATTTCGACCTGCATGCAATACAGGGTGGTCATACAGGAGACAGTAACTTGCACTGCTCATGAGAAATGTCACACACAGACCTGCATAAACTCAACAGTTACATTTTACAAGGCCAAAGGGCTGTTCTGGTAATTGAATTCTGCTTCCTGCATAATAGCAGCCACAGAATCATCTTAAAATCCTGTCTACAACATCATGCTCCAAATATGCAGCTTACCATCACCCTTTATTTGAACTGTTAGAATAGTCCTAAAAGGAAACAACTCATACTATTTTAAAACATATCTTTTGCAGTTTTGTGGTACTATCAGGCATTTGAGGAGTCAGACCAAACGAAAACTTAAATAAGGTATCCAACATAGTGAGTACTGTGCTCCACAGAGTCCATAGGGTTAGACCCCCCCAAGATTTTCTTTCTACCCACAAAAAGTGCAAGTTTGGCTGAAATTACTGATTTATAGTGAGAGCTGGGCTATAAACTTATACCACATTTAGATCTTCTAAAATATTTTAAATCTGGAATAAAAACATCTTGCCACTTTCTCTGCAGGAGAGAAGAGGATACTTGTGGACCACAGACAGAAATGGAATCAAGGTGAGCTACCAAAGCAAATGTGAATATTTTAAGTTAAGTTCAGTCATGGGAACAGTAAAACTTTATAAAGTTAATGAGTTCTAGACTTTAAAGAGCAGCTGATTAATTTGTAACAATGAGGACCTAAACCAAACCAAAAATAGTTTCTCACATTCCAGAGCTGAACCAGTAGTCTTTTCTGTAGCAATGTTATTGAAACTGCCTTATAATTCACTGTCTGTATGTTCCTTTCCTTTATATAGACACTGTGAACCCAATCACACCATATTTTCAACTTTAATCCACATGCAACATATTTTGCTGTCTTTCAAGTTTCTGGTGTCAAAAGAACAAAGGAAAAAGCATTCTTAGAACATTTTGCTATAAAAATAAACAGTTTTTAAATGAAAATATAAAAAAAATCTTGCAGTAGACTAGTACTAAAATTAAATACTAACATAAAAAAGGAGAAAAGATGAGGATCATTTTTAACTAGTACAGTAATTCCATTCTCCTTACCTGAAACTTGATTTAGATTACATAAGCTTCTCTAATAGTCTAATAAGTACATGCTGAAGGACTGCAAAAATAATATATTTGTAAATAGAATGAATAAGCTACAATAAATAAATGTGGGTGGTTTTTACAGCTGTTCAGCAATTAACACTAATAATGCATTATGAATTTTAGTTCTCTGCTACCAGAAGTACAACAGTGTGCCAATATCCAACTTATTTTCCCAAGTGAAGACAGCATATTTTGATTTTTAGAAAACTGGATAGGTGAATATAAGCTCAACAGTAATATTATTATATAATTTGCTTTTGTCTTTTTCCATTGTACAAAGTGATAGAGAGTACTCTAGTGCAGCATCCAGACCTGCCATATTATGCCACGCTATATAGCAAGCAGCTGTAATACAAAATTTGAAGCAACCTGTAGTTGTCCTCATTTAGGTGATGCCTACTTATCCCTAATATCAGATAGAGAAAAGAAACGTGGTCAAAATAGAGAAATAACAAGGACTAATAGATTGTGAGTAGCTAGGTGACTTATAACATATTCAGAAATTCTAAATTTTTCTTTGAGGATATTTGAGCTTCTGTACTTGAAATAATTTGGAATTACTTCCAATTCGATATATATACATGTATATCTCCACTCATGCTGACAGAAATCTTATTTGATCCTATTACCTATATCATAAGGAAAATTTTAAAATAGGTTAACTAAAACTCCCAAACTATCCTCCTTTGCCCATGATTTTCCCAAGAGAAAAATACCATATTATGTGACAAAGGAATGGCATAAGTGTATACTATGAACATTATTTAAATTAACCAAGATATCTATAGTATATTTTATTGTCACATTTTTGAGTGTGAATTTGATTTATAAGGAAAGACATTACATTTACACAGATGTATCCTGATAGGTAGCTATAAGAGAATCAAGCTTACCTTTATATTCAGAAAACTAATAAGATGAGGAAATGTGCTTTAAAAAAGAGGGAAAAAAACCTAAAAATCCCCCAAACCAAACCTAACTTAAAAGTGTTTTTTCAGCTCATACCAAAAAGTAATGTAGATTTAGAAACAGAATTGGAGAAGTAGTTGCTAGTACTTGCTAGTACTGCTCTGAAAATTTTATATTTGTTAGTGATTCCATTATAAACTCCTATTTTAAGAAATTTATTGGTAGCCTCTTAATGTTGCATTTTGGTCTCAGTTGTATGAGACATAATTTAAACTTCCAAATGCTTGGGTGTTTTTTTACTCTTAGATATAAAAGTTCTATGACAATATTCCAGCTAAAAGACATTTACAAACATATGTTACCATTTATAAGTTTTAAGAACAAACATGACGTGTTTTCAAAATTCATATTATAGACTAAAAGGAAAAAAATAATTTCTGCCATTTCATTCTGTTTTACCCATGTAAAAATAAACTTTTAAGACAAACTTTGCAGAAGAAATGTTCCAGATTTTCAGGGCAGGCTGGCAGGCTCTGCTAAACCACAGAGCAGCCTGAGGCTTTGTAGAGAACTTAAGAAAATGGCTAACATGGTTCAAAAGAAGACAACAACACTTTTCAGGCAAGATTAAAATATATTTGCCACATGATACTGTCATTCATCACAGACACCATGTTTACAAATAAGCTTGTCTTCATATACTGTACAACGTCTCCCCATCAACTGCACGTGTATGTGGCAGTGCCATCAAACTGCATCCAGCATTATCAGGGCCAACCCTGCAGTGCAGTTCCTTCCTCTCGGGGCCCTTCCCACGCCTTCCTTTCCAGGGACGGTGGCTGCCAGGGAGGAAAGGCAGAAAGCAGAGCCCCGTGCCAGCCCTGAGCCACAGAGCACAGAGGAGTCAGAGCCACAGCCTCCAGGCAGCAGCTGTCCCTGGCTGTGGGAAAGGGGGTCCCCTCTCGGGCACTGGGGACCCTCACTGGAGACTCACTCTGCCCTAACCCTCCACTCCAGCTTAGCTTATAGGAAAATGCTCCAGCTGCTTTTTTAGCACCTCATCAGACCACTCCTCACCCTCTGCAAAAGGAGGGAAACAAGATGCATATGATAGAGAGCAGAAAAGGAAGGAAAAAGACCTGCTCAGTATCTTCTAAAGCAGATTTTAGAGATAATAGATAGATATTTAAAAAAAAAATTAGTATGAATTCAAAGTGTAACATTAACCCAATTAACTGGGTAAGAGCATAACAGTAAGGCTGGGCTACCCTGGGTTCTGTCTCTAGATTTAAGACTCAACAGAGCAACACTGGAAATTTCCAGTTGGACACGAGAATTTGAAGAGAGAAAGCTGTAAAATCCATCAACGTGCAATTATGCATATCTATTATTTTTTAAACATTAATTTGTAACTATCATTCAAGACTTAAAATGGGCCCATTTCCGCCACAGGACCCACATACATAGTTTATAAGAACACACAAGTTAAAAGTTCTTACAGTTCTTAGTTCTCATGTTAGTGATCAGAGAAACTAATTATTAATTCATACATTATTATGTTACTATGCAATATATTAATTGTACTCTCATACTTTTACATTTAAATAGACAAGTGCTTGATTTTTACTTTTAAATAGCTGCATATGATAAACACCGCAAATTTTACCATTACAGACATCATAAAAAGCACAACCTAGGGCAATGAAACAGTTGAGTGATCACTTAAAAACACCCTAAAGGGTTTAGATTTCACAAGTTCACCTCTTACTTAAAACATCCAAACTACAAACTACTGGTGACATTCCTGATGACCAGGGGTCAGGAGTCTGAAAGACCTTTGCCACTGCTCACAGAGCAATAGGAGGTCAGCAATATTAGCTACCAGTAGCAGAGAGTGACCTGGCAGATCTGGGAACTTCTAAACTACAAAGTTAAATTACAGACCTCTGCCTCACCATGGAGTTGATAAAAGAATATACAAGCATGCTAGCATACCGGAAGGGGAGGATTATTATAAAGTAACAATGATTTGACATGGGAAAGAAGTTTGTAGGACATCTATACTAACTTGAAAGTTGATTTTCCTTTTTTTTTCTCTGGTCTCCTAAGAACATTACAGAAGCTGAGTTTCAGTGTAGGGGAAGACACAGTAACAGATAACACAATCACTGTAATTGTCTTACTAAATGTTAAAAAATATAGAACCATTCTATTTCAGGAAATTTTCCTATTTAAGTTACATACTTTACTAAAACATTACAACAAGGAATGAATTCATGATTTTAAGTCCTACCTCTCACATTCCATATTTCATAAAGGCATAAAGGTTATGATCACAGCTATAATTCAGTGCTACTTTTTCTGGTCAGTCCTAATAAAACCAGTTCTAAAAATACATTTTCCCTGAATGTATAGGTACTTTCATAGCATTAAGCCTGTAGAACTTTCATAGATGTGGCTTCAGTTTGCTCTTAGGTTTTTAAGTTAAATTATTGCTTATAAGTATTCCTGTAATACTTGCACAGTTTACGAAAAAATAAATGCAAAAGAAGACTAAATTAGGAAAAAAATAAGAGCAAACATCTGGTACTGAATACACGTTATTCACCTAGAACAAGTTACTTTGACTGCAGCAAATAAATGTAAATGGAATGATACAAATTCCATTTATAAAGTGAATTTTCATTATGTGAGAGAATTACTACATTTTATTACCCTAAATGGTATATTAGAGTTTTTGCCTCTCCAAAATGCCTGACTTTTCTGATTACTTCTCATGAGAATGCTTTGAACCTGCACATTTTGAATGTCTTATCATTGCTCATTTTTTTAAAATTTAAAACCTAGATGGGGCAGTGACCCACATTTTACTTTCCCTGTAATCTCAAGTCATATTACAGAAAAGATTTAAAATTGACTGGTTTTGGCTGTACTGAAACTAATTGTATTGCACTACTACAGAAAAGGTTTTCAGTGCATGAACTCAGTAAGCTGCTAATACAAAACTGGGAAAATCTCTCTAGTTTACATTCAAAGATCTTATTGTCTTGAGAACTCTACTTCTGTTCCATTTGGACGTTTGTCCACATTTTGAAATTGAGTTTGGCTGAATCAGCTGGCCCAACCACTGACTGAGATGATGATAGCATTAAAAACTGGAATATCAAATCCTGGCACACGGCTTTCCCTGGGAAAGTGTTCAGTCATTTTCCATCTTTGGCTTTGATCCTCCATTGGGATCTTTCAGTGCAGAGCCCAGACCCAGGGAAGAAGTTAACAGATCTCTGCATTAAGTTAATGCCACTCTGCATGGAGACAGGAGTAAGTGCTACTAATTCTTTATGTGAAATGGGGCCCCTACATACTGTATATGTTAATGGCAAGCTGTAAGAGCTCTGTGTGCTGAAAACCAGATTTCAAATCTGCTGACCTGTGGCAGGTCCCCTAGTGGGGAGCCACAAATGCACACTGCTGCATTTTTGTACTGGATTAAATTCCGGATCTAGACTACTGTGTGACCAGAGACAAAAGGGAATAAAAAGTTCACAGGCGTGAATACCTGTCATCATGTGGTGAAATGAGTAGCAGCCTGTGTTCAAGAGAGGCTCAAGCCCAGAATAACAGAAGAACAATACAAACTGGCAGAAATATATGGGAAACTTGGAAGGTGCCTACATGCACGATGTCTTTTCAGAAGCCAGTGCTACTGGTCTCACTCTGAGCACTTTTAAATGAATATAGTTTACTATAATAATAACACAACTCTAAGAGGAAATGACAGCTGTTGCAAGTAAATTTCAATAAGGGTAGTTCCCTGCTGATAAAAACTGGCACATCTCCATTCATTTCAGTGTAACTATGTGGATTACCATTGCCTGAAAATCTAACCCAATGTTTTGAACAACTCAAGAGCTACAAGGAAATACACAGACGGAAGACACTGGTAATTACAAGGGTGAGAAAGAAGGGTAATTACTGAGGAAACCAAAAAAGTCAGTGAAGGAAAAATACGTGAAGTCTACCATACAAATAGACAACTTGTGAGTGTTTTGGGATGCTTGATTTGAGTTCTATCAACATATCTGTTACAAATTACAACAAGTCTGATACCAAGAATAACATGTGAAAAATGCCCTTGTATCACAATAGACTTTAACAGGACCTGCCATTACCAAAATAGGATGTACCATGCATGCATTACTAAGGCAAATCTAACCCTTTTTCGACAACACTGTAAACTCAGTGTTCCTACACAGACATGTACCATGTCTTGCCTACATGTAAATAAAGACATTCATCTAAAATACCCTGTAAGATCTGTATTTAAAAAAAAAAAAAAAAAAGGAATGACAACTAATGATTAAGAGAGTTGAAGATATTTTGCCTCTGGCATAAAGTTTTAAGAACTTCTTTTAAAAGACAAAGAAAACAGAGATTTTCAGGACCAGATGTCTAGGAAGATCCCATTTGGATTTGAGCTACTTAAATTTGCAATCATGTATTTATACATCTAACAGAGCTTCTGTTTCCCCTAGAATCTGAAAATTAACTAGCTTTGTAGCATCTTCCTTGATCTGCCACCCGTGCCCTGAGGATTAGAGACTCCACCTGAGCTTGTTTTACAAGCATAACAGAAAAAATTAATCTCTGCTGGCAGCGATCCCACTGGGATACTGATGAATAATGATATCCCTCTCTTGCTGCCCTCTCAGTCCACTAGAAAAGCCACTCTAACCCAGCAACGTGGAAACCGCTGAAACCATTCCAGCTGTGGATTAGCAGGCAGTCAAGGATCCATCTGTTCTGTGTGAATCAAGAGAAAGCAAACATGCATTCTTATAGCTAAAGAAGTATTAAAAATTAGCATCTTATATGACTGCATATAGTAAGTATTAAGACAATCATATACAAAAGAAAAAAAAATCTATTATCTACACCTCATGTTGTTTACAATTGCTTGTTGCCTTAAGCAAATGATAAACCAGTTGAAATTAATCTCCTTAACCTGCAAAACACTGTACATTCAAAGATATAATATGTTCAAGATAAAATTTCCTAATACTGTGTGCATCAGTTCTACTTAAAAATCTTCTGTCAAGAGACATGTATGCACCCATTTCATAAGGAAGCATGGTGACATCCTGCCAGGAGAAACATTTAAGAGCCTGTTGTGAGATGAATTTTAGCCAATTCCTCACCCTCTCAATTTCAGGTGAGAGGAATAGACCTGACATATTTTCTCTTTCTGAAAATGAGTAGTTTGGGTAATCTCTGCTGGCTTGCCACTCTTTTCCACTGGAAGACAGAGAGGAAAGGTGATGGAAGTGGAAATTGGAATGTGGGCAACCCAATCAAACTGGTGATGTCTGATTTGACTCTTCCATGGAAAGAAGACAGTGGCCTACTATACATTACAGAAAGCTGAATTTTAGCAATACCCCAGAAAAGAGTACTTTTAAAAGTGCGTACTTTGACAGTATTCCCATACATCAGTTCTAATACTTTGCTTGATGCCAGGCTTACGTTTATTAAGTTGCAGAGATGAAGAAAACATGCAACTGCTTGTTCTCTAAAAGCAACCGTCCTATTGTACAAGAAATTTACAAATACATATATATATATTTTTTTTTCAAATGCTTTCAAATTATTTCACATCCTAAGTAGCAAATGCTTTCAAATGCTTTGGTAGCAAAAATCTCTCTGCAATTTCTTCTAACATTAGGTAGCTACTACCTAAGTAGCTGTGAAATAAAACATCTTGTAAATATTAGGCAATAGGAGAGGTCTATTTTTTAAATATTTCTAAATAGAAGAGGCTGATTTCTTAAAAGTTCATCTCTGATAATACATAACATCAACATTTAAAGTAAAATTCAATTTCTGAAGCTAGACAGGCCCCTATCAAGGAAAAAAAAGAAAATGAGACAAAGAAAGAATCTAAATGCAAATAGGAAAATACAAGTGTCAGATACTTCATTAATGACTGATCGGTAATCCTCTTATGCTCTTTTTTTTATTTAACTGCTATGCTAAAGGAACAATATATGCTGGATATCAATCTTGTATGATGTAATCATTTCAGCCAAACTAATCCTTATCCTGAAGTTTCTGTTCCAATCAGAGAACAAGCTCCAATGTCATCCTCTTTCTTAACAGTTTTACAAGCAGCATCTTCTATGCTGACAGAGAAGAGCATTTTTGTGCCTTTAAACAGCAGTCTGTATGGCCCATTTGGGGTCACTAATGAGCTGTATTCTATGAAAACAAAGTCATCAATATGGTTGTTAACTGTTACAACTTATAGTACAATTGTATAAATCTATCAAAGGTAAAGGCATTATCTAGAAGCCAGTGAAGACAAAAGATCTGCAGGGTGCAGAAGGCCTGAATTTGCTTATCCTGCTTTAGCCACAGGTTAGGAGGAATAAAGCAGGTAGAACTTGAACTGACTTGCCAAAGACATACTGAGCCTGTAAGACTTCCTGCCGGAGCATTTGGGACATAAGAACACACAGCCATTTATCAAAGCAGCCTCACAGATTATAAAACATTCAGCTTTACCATAATAAAGATACTGTTGAGAACTTCGGTTCTGTTTCAAGAAACACAAACATTATTTCAACAAATATACGGCAGATTTGAATATACACAACCCTATGACATGACTGCTGAAAAAAGCCATTTAATTTCCTGTGTGAATATTTTGCCAAGTAGTGGCTGCATGTACACAACTATGCATAATTTGAAATCTTGCATGACAGTGGCTACAATTCTGTCAAGCTGTAAGTAAAAGGTGTTTATGCAAAAATAGACCAACAAATTAGTGGTCCATGGTTGAACTGCATGCAGCTTTGAGCAGTCAGCTAAACCAAGTTTGCTATCCCTGAACTTGCTTCTACCATGGGCAAACACTGATTTGCCACAGATGGCAGCCAATGTTCACCTTTGCAAAAAACATTCACCAAATCAGGACAGTACTTCTGTCTATCTGGCTCTCAGAATACTTTCTGACGTAGTTCATCACACACACAAACACACACTCACACTTTGATCAGAAGGCATGAACTAAGAACTAAGTTTATTTAAAATAATCTGACTCCATTATATAGTATTTCTACAAAGGCCAGGGATTGGGGGAGAAGGCTGACACCTCTCCCCATCCCATTGGTCAAGACAACTGTCCATCAGCTGTCCATATCTCTAAGAACAGGAATGAAAACTTTCCTTGGAACTACAATCACATTGGCCAGTGTTTACAGACCAGAGCGTGAGAAAGAACCCAAAACATGAAGCTGTGAAACAGAAGAGAAGGCTGAAAAAATCAGGGCAACATACTTTCCAATGGTATACATGAGTGTTTTGCTGCTATAACTGCATCCTGCTAAAGGAATTTATTTCCTCATTTTTTTCTGACAGGAACAGTTACTGAAGCAGGTGTTTGAAATGGGGATATAGCCTGAGGCTACTGCTTTCTACTACCACAGCTATATATAATTTCAAAAGTTTGTCCCCTGAATGTTGCACTGCAATCAAAGCAAATTAAAACAAACGAACAAACAAACAAACTAAACACCTTCCCCCCATCATATCCAAGATAACAGTTCTTGTTTTATAGCCTTCATTGTGGCATATGTTTAGAAACGTTTAGCTACAACTTGAAAATAGGTTTTAATTTAGCTTTCATGAGTATTGATTCAGTTAGCTTGTTTTTTGTTTTCCTTTTTTTTCCATTTTTTTTTCTTGGCATATAATGACAGAAATTAAATAAGAAGATCGGATGGGGAAAGAAGGAGACCAGTAAATTGGAGGTTAGAAATTCATGTATACTGGAGATGGAAAGGATTTGTATTTTCTGGTTTTGACTGTAACTCTTTCTTATTGATGCCATAAAAATGGAAGACTTATGCCATGCTGAGTTAGATGTCACTGGTGGACATTGCAACCTTGATTTGTTAATGGACTATGCTTTCCTGGAAAAGCAGCCAGCATATTATCCCTTCAAAATAAACTCAAACAATCATTTGGAAAAAGAAGACCAGGAAACTGTTGTGTCATGATGTCAGAAAGAAATTACTAAATTCAAGTACTACAGCAACATTAAAAAGTGCTCCATCTACTGGGACTAGAGAAAAATCAAGACTAAATGTGTGAGTATCCATATAAGTACTTTTTCTTCTATGTACAAGGCATTTTTGAATATACTGATTATAGGTGATGAAATTTGGGTTCTATTGAAATGCACGGTAGCATCTTTATGTTCATGAACCCCAACATCATTTTCAAATTTAAACTATTAAACACACTGTGATACCATCTAGATGATTCAAGTGGGAACTGAAGCATGAATGTTTTAACATGTTAAAATCCAGAGAATATGGACTATACAAAATTTAAGTAAATTATCCAGGAAATGCCTGTGTTTAGGATGAAATTTATGCATTGAACAATCCTTGGTACAGATTTATTGTAAAGAAAAAATTTAATTGTAAGAGGAAACAGTTTTCTTCTGTTAAAAAGATACAAAAATATTTCTTCTACTCCTAAAATATGAATAATAGCTGAGGCCACAGCACTGATGTTCATACTTTTGACAGTGTACCATAGATGTGAAATCAGACATGGACGTTCTTTAAAGGCCAGCATGTAACCAATTGCTTTCCATCTGATATAAATTTTACATTATAAAATATTTCTATTCTTGACACTGAAATGCCATATTCAAAAAGAAAAACTTAATGAATATAGTTTTGCTGTGCTTTTATGCCTGCAAGAAAGTCACAGTAGCACCTTTACTTTCTTCTAAATGAAATGCAAATATAATTTTACACTAACTGTAAAATCTGACTTAGGAAGGATGATCTGATTTTTTTTCTGAAATACCGAAAGAACAGTGATCCAGCCTTATATAATAGCTTAAAAATTCCTAAAAGCAATGTTTCTGTCATGGCTTGCAGGGAAAATATTAAACAAAACAGATCACATTAGCTTCTTTTTTTGACAGTATTTTTGTAAGGCACACTGTCCCTAGTGTTTAACTGGAGACCCGTTGAAAAGATGGTTTATCACTGAGTCAAAAACCTTTGCAGCCCCTTCATGGGAGACCAAATCAGCAACACAATCCCCATACAGAAATAAAATTATTTTAGCCTGAGAGTGTAAATACTCTCAAAGAATTGCATATTTCTCTGGTTGGAAAAGGAATTGCCAACAATGATGAAGAGGAAATAAAACTACAGGTTAATTGAGTTATCTAGGTTCTCATAGTACAAATACCTATCAGATAATGAAAGACAGATAAGGCATTAAATAACTTTGCTCATTTGCTATCTATGTATCTTGAATGGAGAGTGCCTGTTTCATGAACCTTCTCCTTATACCTTCCAAGTCTGTGACCCCAACAATGACAGATTTTCTGCTGAATTCCAAATGACTAAGTCTAATACAAGCCAGTGTCAACGGATCAATTTTCAGAAAGAAATACAGGGAAGAGGCATGTGGATACTAAACTTCTATGTCCAAGTTTGTATCACAGAAAGACAGATACATATGCCCCACTATAACAAAAATACCATGTTCTCTCTCTCAGCTTCCTTCTCTAAGAAAAAAAAACCCTCTCTCTTATAAACAGTTTACATGAAAGACAGCAGTAGGCACAGTTCTCTTTTGTGGGCAGAATTTTAAAAAAAAGAAATCAAGGACAACATGGAGATAAAACAAGGGATGAAAGATGGGAATTATGTTCTCCCCTTCACTGTCTGGTATAGACAGGTATGACAAATTTTTTGCTCTGTAAATAGGAATATTAACCAGATAACAAGATAAGTTAAAAATCATCATGAAACTAGTGGATTTAGGTGTCACAGCCCTGATCAATCAGAAAGACAGACTTTCTTTCCTCAAGGTACAACAAATCACTATTTGATTTTAAGAACATTTGTGCAGAAAAAGACAAGAATGACTCAGAAGTATCTACCATTGTTTTTTACCTAGACTTCTTTTTTAATCTTTAGGCACCTCAGGGAAATCCAGCCTGTCAGTAATAATTCATGAACACTTTCTCATCAATAATACTTAATGCAAGAAGCACCATAACTCAACAGTGATTATGCTCATTTGGATTACTACTGTCTGAGTATGGTTAGGAAAAGTTTAAAGAAAGCTCTATGGAAAAACATCAAACATTTTCTCTCAGAAATAATTTACCAGTCCACTTTACCACCAAGTCCAATTTACCACCAATCCAGTGACAAAAATAACTGAATGTGAAGTTCCACCTGCTAACTGCTAACCCAAGACAGCTCAAACATCTCAGGTACAGATTTACCGAGAGGAGCAGGGAAACCATGAGGGGATTTTCGCCCACCTATTCAAATCACTTATTACTGTATATTTCCAACAAGATTGTTGGGCTGTTCCCATGTGCCATGCTCCTGTTCATGTCATGAATACTCAACCCCTACACCAGACTGGGAAAAAAAAGAAATCATTCAATCTTGTAAAATGCTGGCAGATGATCAAAATGAAAAGGTAATATAAAAACGGAGTAAAGAACAGATACTGGAGAAGACTATGAGTGGTCTTCTCCTAACTGAGAACAAATCCTGCTATTATGTGACTTGTTTGAGAGATCCACCAACACTAAAACCTGGATGACCCACAACTACTTTTTCATGTGAGTTGTGAAGATTCCTTGATAATTCACTGGTGATCAATCCTGAATTTTGAACACTTCCATTCAGCAAGCAAAAATATCAATCTGAAACTCAAAATCCCTTAATCAAACTCAGATTTAACCTCCTTAATACAATCCTAAATTTCTGAATTCTTGAACAAAATCTTGCTTTATTCCACATTTTGTTTTAGAAAAACTTTTGCTCCTCTCCAAGTTACTTACATATTTGGCATATATGTCCCATTTGAAAAATCAAAATCAGGATTTTCTTTCTTCAAATTGTTCATGTCTGCCTTCCTTATATACATCTGAAACTTGTTAATATCTAAAGGTTTGCAAGCTTATGTAAAACTCCAACAAATAATAAATGTTACATCTATGAAATCATGCAACTGCATGAGAAATGCTTGGATAGTTATTCTTACAAAACACAGTGCAAAATTTGAAACTTGAAAACTGAGTGATCAGCAGAATAATCACAATTATAATTATTTTTGTAATGGTAACAGGCCGTTTTGTACTATAACTACAGCTTTCAGTTTCAGCATCATTAAGAGATTCTTCAAATTACTTTTTAAACATCCTTTTCCCTCAGGATTCTCACTTATACCTAATTAGACTACTTACCCCATGCCATGTAATTCCCTATTGCCAAAACTGCTAAATGCTTCAATAAGAAGGAGGAGGGCAACTGTGGAGTGAGGCAGATGTAATGTCATTGGTTAACAATAGAGGTGTGAAGCAACTGCTGTAATTATAAAACTCATTAATGTGCAGTGTTTAGGGGGAAAAAAAATCCTTGGCAATAACTGTTGAAATGGCATTTCTTTTCAACACTTCATCAGATTGAAAAAAACCCTTTTATTTTACACCTTCAACAAGATAGATAGTAGTTCCACTAGTAATTATGAGAATCAACATCCACATAAAAAGTAAGCAAGAACTGTCAGCCCTAATGGCATCCAGCACTTGTAAATCCTTTTCATCTTTAAAATTGATACAAGTGGTGCATTTTGACCCCTAAGCATTTTTATTTTTAGTCTCATTCCTCTTGAGATTGTAAACAGATAACTTACAAAACTGTATTATCAGGAAAAGAAAAATTAGAAAAAATTAAAGCAAGATTAATGAACTTAAAATTTTACAATCTCTACCCAACATTAGGGTCCTAAGTTTCATCTACAGTAGAAATATTTGCTAGTTACTTTTGCAATTCATGAATGCACACAGTTCAAACAGGCAAACTCAAATAGGCAGCACTAGGTTCTTCTTCCATCATCCCTCTTCCATATCCTGCTCATCAGCTAAGGCAGTGTTATGAAATGCCTTCTCTGCTAATATTCTCAAACTTTCCTAACCCAAATTTGTCTGACAAAAAAAAATCCTGACATTTCTGGGTGCAGAAAATTTTCACTAGAGAGAAGATTTTAAAGAGACAGCAGCTGGAGTAAAGCACTCTTCTTGAATACTCAGCATTGTATTATTTAACTTCTGTTCACATGTGGGTATTTCTTCTTAAAATTTCAGTTATTTAACATACAGCATATCTAGGTATTGCGGATGATTACCATTTTGAATTCACCCAAATACACTGAATTTCATTTCATGTAATTGCAATGTTTCCTGACAGCAGAACAACAGATACGGCAGGGTCAGTGACAGCAATTCCCCTATTTAAGCTGTCTGACAGTTTCCATCACAAAAGATTATTGTGGCCTTTATTTCTGAGTTGCAACACTCTGAATGTTTGCAGCAGGTGCTTTAAATTTATCAGGAAAAAAAGTCTCTGTACTAGAAAAGTGGTTTTCCTAGTGTCATAAAATGCTGATCAGGTTTTGTTCAGTTGCAAACTGTTGAATAGCACTATTTTAACTTTTCTTCTTGTATTTCTGCTCAGAGAAGTTTTGGCAGCATGCTGAAACAGCAATGAATACAAAAGTAAGATACATAAATACTGTAAGATGGGAGTTTAAAATTTGAAGCTAACACTTCAAAATCAGAATAATACTGAATTTCCGCCACTTGTATAATGTATTTAATGTAACAGAGACCATAATCGTATAGGGGTAGAAATAAGTTTTCCTGGATAATATTCAGGTACTTACTGCTTTGAAATATATTTGTACAAGTAGAGTTACACCATGCTGAAAAGGAAAAATCTGCATTATAACTACATAAGTACTTAAAAAGGAAAATGGAGTAAACCCTGATTATTTTATGGTGAGAATGTAAAACTAACACAGTGCATCATACATGATGTCTTTGGCCTTTCATTGCACTTCCCTGTTAAACAGTCTCTAGACTAATTGTGGGAGATGCTGTTATTGCAGGTTATGACCTCAAGGATCAGGAGGTGGCTGGGAAAAGAAAAAGCAGACATTTTAGGAAGGAGGTGTTTCCCATATGTTTCCCTTACTTCTTAAAGCTGCTGTATCTTCCAGATTGCCCCAGGACAAAGTGATAGTCCTGCTAGAGATTTAGTGTAAGCAGTCATTCCTATGGCATTTCAGTGATATATGAAACTTAGAAAAGATAAATTTCAGGTTTGTATAGATCCTGCACATTATAAAGGGACGTAAGAAGAGAAAGAAGTGTAAGGTGAAACACTTGAAACAGCAAAAAATGATTCAGCTGTATTTCTCAAAACAGTTAAAAAATTAAATTAGAGATCAGGGGAAAAAGGCTCTTTTTTATTTTGTGTGGGTTTTTTTCATAGACTTGTGTTTTTAAGAGTAAAAAAAGTATTTTTAAGAAGTATCAGCACTTACTGTCAGAATTAAGAGCAATTCTTCAATATTGCTTTCAGGTTTCAACTGATCCTTGAACATCCCAATAGTTGGATGCTTCAAATAGTAATAGGAGGCAATACGGCCGTACGTCAGAGGTTTGATGCTGCGATTATCCTGTTGGAAGAAGATTCAAACACTTAGAGTTCCCAAGTGGTTCAGTTTCAGTATAATGTGTTCCTATATAACTGTGAAACACATTCAGACTAGTTTAAAGAAAGAACACCAAAAACAATTTAGCATCATAGTTTAGCCACAACAGTTTTCAACATAAGTCTTTCCAAGAGCTCCATGCACAAACTCTACCATCTCGTATCAAGGAGTATGTATCTTGCTGTTCACAGCTTCTAGGAGCGTGTATCTTACTGAATCTTGTAAGGCACAGATTAGTCTTACCTCCCCAACTTCAATACAGTAGGAGCCTTCCAAATCAAACAGGGACTTCTCAACAAGGCTTGAGAGGTACTTATTCATAGTGTCATGGCTCACATCATCCAAGTTATAGTAACTAGATAAAATGAGAGCAGATGCATTACATGAATATTTTTTACAGTCTGAAGATTTTTAACAACATCTTCTAGGAAAACTTACAAAGCTTCTATAATATATACATGGAATAGCAAATATCCAAATAAAACAAGTAAGCACAGTCTTTTATAAAGATTAACAAGAAATCCATGATTCTTAAATGGTTTGTGGGAGTAAACAACATAAGACAAGCATGTACATACGGAAAGATGGCAATTTGTCCATCCATGAATAGAAAGGCTGATACAAACAGAACTGGACTGGGTCTATTTTGTTAGTGGGAAAATTTTCCTGCTTTCACAGGCACACTTCCTGATAAGTGTGAAAGTGAACAAGCAACGCTAACACAAGTAACAGTATTTTAACTTCAGGATGAAGGAAGAACACCCACCCAGGAGAGCAACTGTCCTTACATCCTGCAACTCTGAAAGTAAAACTAGGCATATAGTGACATCTCTTGAAAAAGTAAACTTATACCAATCCAAATATTGGTGTTTGTTGCTATATTTCTGTGACATTTTCTTCTCAAATGGGGTATTTGTTAATGTGGTTACTTCACATGTTCACCATCAGACGAAGTGTTTAGGTAAACTACGTCATAACAATGGCTTAGTGTATGAGGGAAAAATGTTTATAAAGTGGGTGAAAATATATTTTCTTTTTATTTTAGCATATAAAAAAGACATAGTACCTGAAGTTTGCACTCCTTAACTGTAAAGCTTGAGGTATATTATAAAATTTTATTCATATAAACCAATGTAATTTCAGTGAGAACTTTTACTCCAGATAAAAATGCAGTAAGAACTTCTGTCCCTAGATTCAGCAAAGGCACCAGAACAGAAAGTATCAGGTTCAAATAATAATAAAGAAAAACTGAGCATGCTTTGAAAGTTTTAGAATTTTGAATTTAAGCAGAGTAATTAAACCATGCAATTTCAAAGCAGAATTAAAACAAACATAGAATCTGATGACTTTCTGAATTGTTAAAAAGTGGAATAAAAAAGGTAGTCCTTGTTAATTTAATTCTGTCAAATAATTTGGCAGAAATAAGACTACTGAGACTGTGCAATGATGAAGGATGTTCCTTTGTTCTACCTGCCTTGCTTTACTAAAATTTACTACTGTTATGACGTACTCAGCATTCCCACTTGAAATTACCCCACTGTAATTGAGAGTAGGTTCTTCAATGCTATTTTGTGCAGGTGAACAACAGGCTGCAAAAGAGTGCGTGGAGATTAATTTTAACCAATTTTATGAAGTTACTGCTGCACCTGAGTTAGTTTTTTTAAACTCCTTTCACTGCCACTGGAAAGAAATGTGCACTTGCAGAATGCTATTGATCCTGAAGTATTTTAAATACCTGCTTCAGGATGAGGTGAAATGTATTCACTGATTAAAAAAAGAGAACTTTAGACACCCAGTTCAGTTGTGGATGGTATATTTGGTCAGACGAATCCCATTCTCTGAGTTAAACTCTGTATCGTTTACTGTAATGCTGCTGCTTCCAAATTTCAAAGGATGGAATTAAATTTTTATAAGCTGCAAACACCCTTATATAACTGCTTAATTTAAAGAATCTTCTAAAGAAGATTTGAATTATTATTTCCTTTAACTAGGTTTTTACCATGCGTCTCTTTAAATAGTAGTAGCATAACTGAAAAAGCCCGAATGCTAAATAGCAGTATTGCAATGTCCAGATGTTTTCCTCTTGCTATTAATTCCAAATTATGGGATTAATTCTCTGAAGCTTTGAATGTTCACTTATAATTGGGTAAATTTGGAGTAAACCAGTACTACCATAAGAAAAAGATTTAAAAGATGTGTTTTGATACCAGCCAGCTACATGAGACAACAACAACACATAGATGCACAACAGTGGAGTATTCAACTCTGTGACATTTTATATGGGTTCCTGCTGAGAGGATCTGAAATACTTACAACCCACCTATTGTCCAAAACCAAACCAAACTAACAGAAATATTTGTATTGACTAAAATATTTTATGTAGTAGACAGCCATATAGTATCACACTCATGCAAATAAAACTCATTTGTTGAAAAACTACTCTAATAGTGTTTTTGATGCAACCTAAATTTCATGAATGTCCTTTTAAATTAAGTCATATTGCAACAATACAAAATGGTCAAAATTTCTATCCACCCACTTTATCTGCCTAACATCACCATTCACATTTATTTTCTGGTTATTAGCAGAAATTACCTTTTCAAATTTTGTTTACCTTGTGAAAATAATTGAGGAAATTAGCTAAATAAATTGTTTAAGGAGGTGAAAAAATTTTCTATTTTATACTCCTAAACCACTAATGATTCATTATTATTTCTCACTAAATTGAACAGAATGCTTCTGAAATGCTTATAATTAAGGCACTTTGTGTTGTCACGGTATTCAGACTTCCACCATATAATTTCAGCACCTTTAATTGCAGTACCATAACATTCATGATGAATACTGATAAAATGAAAAAACCAGCGAAATTCTTTCCTGAGACTGTAATTTAAGACAGCAATTCAAACAGGTTTGTGCTCTTGTGCTCTGCCTAATTTGCAGTATTTCATTGCGGTTAACTGAAGTTATCATCATAAAGGAATTTATAATATCTTTTAAAATTTTTGGTAAGTTTTAAATTTGCTGCTTCTTTGCAATTTGTTGTCAAAGGAGTAAATATGTACCTGCCTAGTAGAAATAAAACAATGTAAAGAAAAATCTTAAATCGTTTCTAATCTTGAGTGAAGTGGTACCAGTATGTTTTAACTACTGTCTGTAATGAGGCAGATATAATTTTGAGCACACCCACAGGAGCTTCTTGGTCATTCAGCACATTTTCCCCTAATAAAAATCCAAGCCATTCATCTTGAAAGACTGTGTTAAAACCATTAGTGAAAACAGAGGTATCATGACATTAGATTTCAATGCTCAGGAATAAATGCAAGTTGAATTCTGCATGTTGGTATGCTCCAAGCCTAAAAACTGCATAATACGTGAGTTCCTCTATGAAGCAATATTGCCTAACTATTTAATTACAGATAAAGAATAAAAACAATGCAGTTTCATGCTCACTGCATTGAATCATCTAGTCATTAGTTCCCCTTTGCTATAAACAGACAACCTACCTTTTTATCAGCACACCATTTCATTTATTTCACAGTGAAGCCCAGTTTCACAATAATTGACTTGTCAGAAGCTCTAATTTATGAGGCTGGGCTCTGTAAGCCTTCTCCTATATTGGACTCAACCTGCACACAAGCAGGGTTGAATATTTACAATGCTGTTAACAGGTGCTGAGTTGTTTAATGATTCTAATAGCCAGAAGCGTACTGAGAAAGCCAGCGGGATCACAATTACAGGCTGTTTGAACACAACAATTACTCGTCCCCTGAGAGGTGTGAAAGTCAAAGGCAGTTTTATCCTAACAGCATCTAGCACATGGGCTAGACAGGCTAACTTCCATTAGTAGTCCATAGGGAAAAAGCAGTAACAAACCCCTAGGTATCATAAAAATTTACAAAGTATGTAAAATTTAAACAATCAAAAGCTGAAGGAACTTTTTATTGTCTATTAAATAACATATTTAAAATCCCCAAACCTTGTAGAGCTTAGCAAGAACAACAAACTGTGAAACATGAACTTATTGCTCTAATCTAAGGAAGTGTGGAATTTCATCAGCTGAGAGAGACAGAGATACGTGCAGGAACATAAAATGCAGATGAAGTTACACAAAACATTTAGGATTTAATGTGAATGGTGGCAATCATTTCCTGTTTAGCTTATGTAAACCTGACCTGAGATCTCTCTGGGAAATTTTTCATCAGCCTTGAAATGGTCCTGCTATAACTGTCAATGCTGTGGAGTCATTTGTTACAGCACCATGTTTTTTATGTTCAGATTATACGGTGGTAATAGTGACACACATAATGAAAATCGGTGACAAGAGTCAGCCAAAAATATTAAAGAAGAAACGTGCATCAGTACATCTTTTGAAACAAATTCACAAACCAGAAAATCTACAGCATTCTCTTGATAGCAAGAAAGTGTGCTTTCTGAGATTTTTCAGTTCTGAAAGCAGAATTTTGTTATGAACAAGTATGGGGGAGCATAGATAATAATTTTTTCTAGGTCCCTTTACTGCAGTCATCATTTATATTTACTTTCATCAGCTTCAGCAGCTGCCATCTTCAAATAGCACCATGGAAATGGTATAGAGTATATGGCACAACTGATGAACCTTCATAGCCAGAGAGAGATACGACCCAAACGTACCAACTCACTTCTGTTGTTAAGGCATTACTGACTGACTCTGGAGTCCGTGACTGGCTTGCAAAAAGGCATTACAGAGTGCACAAATGCTGCAGACAGTAATGTCACCCAGTATTTTACCTCTATCATGTTTTCTTGCATCCATATATTCGCATATGCCAGGTAGGCAAACAGATACATTGCTATCTTTAATTAGCTTTTAGTATAATGTACATTGTGGTCATTTAAGAAGAACAAAACAAAGTTCAATTTCTCTGACATCAGCAAAGTATTTACCCCCACATCAGTGCCTCTAATTATAACATTTCCAAGAAAGTTTATCTTCCAAGATGCGTTCATGAGAAATGAAAGGTAATAGGCACACATAAATTTGTCACATATTGGCAAGATTATTCTTTTTCCTATCATATATTCCAACACATAATTTGTACAGGTATATCATATCCAAGAGTAGGAAGACAATTATGTGAATTTTCTTTCGGGATGGGGAGATGCGGAGTCATTGGCTTTGTATTCTCACCTAAGATTGCAGCAGACTGGGAAGCAGGAAGCTGTTCAAATACTCAGCAGCTCGGGGCTTCCCTGTCTGACAGACTCAGCAAATCTTTATTTGTCAGAATATTTAGTAAAACTATATTGTGAACGGCATTCCTGTACTTTTCACATCACTGTGATCCTAATAATTCCAAAGAACGAACTTTGGTTATGAAACTCTTAATAACGCCCAGAGCTGTCATTTATTAAATATATATACATGCATATGTATCTGTAAATGCATATAGGTCTAAATATCATTGTAAAAGGAAGAGTCCTTTTGTGAGGTCCTTTGTGAAATGGCTTCTGTTAGTTTAGCTACCATCAAAATTTTCCATTTTATCTCTTACTCTCAGCTAATTTAAATTTCTTCAGTAATCCCCCTTCTGACACAATTATAAATTAACCCTAAAATTCTGAACAACTGTGATTTTGTCACTGAAATAAACAGGTATTCCATTCTGACTGACTTCTACCATGACATTACCTGTCATCATAATAGCAGAAAATATATTGGACCAGTGTATAACCATAATTTGTATTAATATATTTAATTTACATGCTTAGCTAATCATAATGAGAAAATGAAATTTAAAGTAAAATATAAATGTATGATAAGGGCATCATCAGTCTGAGATTATAATTAATGCTGTTTTATTCATTCACTCCAAAAATCTTTGCAAAACTGATATCAAGTGAAAAAAACCTCTTAATAATAATTCTTGGAATGAAATAATAAAATATATTTTTTCAGATTTTCACAAGGAATTTACATAGATAATTGGTTTTGTAAGTGTACACATGTACACAGATGCACTGTCATATAAATACATAAATAGCCACGCACATTTTAACAGTGATGTGATGTGTGCTCCCTGGATATCTAAAAGTTCACTTTCCAAATGAAAGCTGATTCTGTTTAACTTTACATATGTTGCAAATTTCTATTTCTCTTTTACTGCACATGTATCTTGAAAATATCACAACATGATTTACAGAAAATGTTCCTCATAGCCATTTCTCTTTTACAGAAAGTCACAATTATAATCTTTTGTAAGGGTAAAAACATAAATAACCAAGGCATTTCAGCCCAGGAATGGAGACAGATGAGCCTCTCAAAGCAGCCCCTTGCAAAGAACAGGGCCCTTTGCTGATCTGTGTGATATGAACTTGCTAAGTGAAGAACATAGCAACTACAGCTCTATGTGGAAAGGAGTACAGATTGTACTACTTGACTGAAGTAGTACAGAAACTGTGACTTAACAACCAAATTCAAAAAGCTCTGCATTTAGGATTAACTGTTTTGAGGGAAGGGAAGAACAAGGAAGAAACTCTGGATATGGAGACTGAAATGCTTTGGTAAACATTTCACTTGGACCACCCTGTCATTCATGTGTCATCTCCTAAACAGGATGAGCGTGACTATTTGCCATGCATCTGAACAAAACCAGCTACTCTCCTTCCCCAGAGCAACAGCTCAATTACACCTCTTATCTAGACAATTAAAACCCATTCCATAGAGTTTGAGAAGCAGGGGTTCATTGAACAAGAAAATTAAAATGGTTTGATGAAAATGAGTATTTCACTTCCTCACCATTAAAACAACTATCATCACAAGTTTAACAAATTATCTCAAGTTTAGAAGACTTCATGTTTAGAAGAAACCTGGATACTTAGAAAAAAAACATACTTGGATCTCTAACTCACAACAAAGGTAGATTACCATTACTTCAAATAGTTCAAATTGTCGGTGTTCAGTAAGGCATTTTATGATATTGGATTGGAATAGGATGATCCTACATTTGTTTATGCAGCTTTAATATACAAGTAGCTAAAACTGGCAATAAACGAGAATATAAATCTTCTGCATATTATCTAAGCCCATTATTTTGGGGATTTACAGCATTACATGCAATGACTTTTATGCCAATGAATCCCAAGGCAATTTACTAATCATGCATATGGGAATTACTTATTCACCACTAAGGTGCAATCACCTGCTGTCTGGAAAATAGTTCTTATTTCACAGTGGAGAGTAAGTCAACAAAACTGCTTTGGGGCAGGACATGATAAAGAACACTTCTGTCAAGTGACAAGGAATAGGTATTGCACAACCACCTAAACAAAAAAACAGAAATTGTGCTCCTATTCTTTTGAAAAAAACCAAAAACCAAACTGACGCAGTTCATCACACACACACAAACACACACTCACACTTTGATTAGAAGGCATGAACTAAAACTGATTTATTTAAAAAGGTCTGACTCCATTATATAGTATTTCTACAAAGGTTAGGGATTGGGGGAGAAGGTTGACACCTCTCCCCATCCCATTGGTCAAGACAACTGTCCATCAGCTGTCCATATCTCTAAGAACAAGAATGAAAACTTTCTTTGAAGCTACAATAACATTGCCGGTGTTTACAGACCAGAGCGTGAGAAAGAACCCAAAACATGAAACTGTGAAACAGAAGAGAAGGCTGGAAAAATCAGGGTGACATCAAACCCTAAAATCTCTGGATTTTTAAGGGCCACAAATAGTTTTTGTTTGATAGTATCAATCATTTCATATGCTCTTTTATGGCACAGTAAACTCAATTACCATAATTCAAGTTATTCAGAGTTATCTCAACAATCACTGATTTCTGTTTGTTAAACTCTTGTTTTCCTTGGATGTATCTCATTCAAACACTGACCCCGCTGGAACTGCTTGCTTGGCTTTCAGGAGGTCTGAAAAACACCACAGATAGTAGGTCCAAGAAAACTACTAACTAAGTTTAGTAACTTTGGATGAAACTTGATACTGTTATCATGTCAAAGAATGGAATACATGCACATCCCTTGCATTTGTGCTTGGCATCTAGAAATGATTTGACAAACTCTTTGACAGAGTAACTAATATCCTTAATTTTTCTCCCTGCATGAATAAATACAGAAGGAATGCTGGGTACCCATGTGGACAAAGAGCTCAACTTGTCAACTGTTCCAACCTGTGTGTGTGGTGTTCCAATGTAAGACTCCCAATTTCATCAGAAACTTCATTATTCCTTCCTCTTCTGCCATTATGGGCATGACTAGTCAAGATCTGCTCATCTTGATTCTCACTACAAACACTCTACAACTCATTATGAAGTGCTTTTTTTTCTTCTCCCACCCCCAACTTTTTTCCCACCTCAGAATAGCAGAACTTTTGCTTTGAAGTTAAAATTGTGATAACTCCAGATATAGCTGTCCATGAAAATAAAGAAACTGTAGAGAAAAAATGACCAACAGTCAACATGCCAACCTTACAATCAAGTGGAAATCTTCTTTGATATTGGAATAGATTGCTTATTAAATCAAACAATACTTCTATATTCTACACTTACCTTTGGCCTATATGTTATGTCCTTAAAAAATGTACCTACCACAGATACCATATGATCAAAGCTTAGCAAAACTAAATCAACTACAGCACTTTACCAAAGCAATTTAAGAGTAAGACATTTTAAAATAACAGCACTTATTCTTTATAATAAAAAAGTATAAAATCTAACATTAAAAAATCATAATTTAACTCTTAGAGGAGAAATACCCTCCCCATAACTGTATGCATTGTGTTAGTTAAGAAGTGAGAAAATTGAAAATGCTTTATTTAGTTTACAGTTGTAATGCTCTACATTTTTTATTTCCCAAGGAGACTAGATGGAAATTCTGTTTGTTTTGTGGGAGCTTCTCAGCATAGGACTAGATGCAGAATTAAAAACTAATAAAGACTTAAAAAGAATTAAAGGAAACTATTTTATCACCTGCAGGCTCCCAGCAGCACTTGCCCATAAAGTACCCCGTAGAAAATCTGGCCAAATGCTCTGGACATTAACATGATTTCAGAAATATAACACACTGGAGTACATCAAGAAATACTTAGTGATCTAAATGGTTAATTCTTTATTTGCCACGTTATTCTAGTGGCTGAATGATCACAGGACAGGTAACATATCATTCACCCAAAACAGTGTTGTGGCAAAGGCAGGCTATATTGGTGGAACAGCTCAGAATGATCTGCATACCAGCTGGAGCTAGGCAGGATGATAGCAATCATTGAAAATATTGCACACATGGTTTCACCAGGATACCCTAATGAAAGCAAACGTTACCACAGAGAAACAGCTGATAGTTATTCTCTCATTTATTAGGAAAGCCCAAGTCTTAATAAATTTTCTAAACAAAATAGGCAGAATATATGAATGTGGTAGCTAAAAAAAAAGTATTGCATTATAAATACAATATCTGAAGGCATGTGATAATCTGGAATTTTATTTTAGGGATGCTGATGTAGCGCTCTCAATAAGGTTATTTTATTGCTGTACCTAAGTTGTAAAGTTATCTGCCAAAAAATGCATTTCTATTTAGAGGAAAAAAATATTAAGAATATGTGCACATGAGTTTTAATCCACATGTGGGCCAGTAATGCTCCTATGCTGGAGACTGCTAAGTATTCTAGGCTGCAACAGCAGACAGATCACCTTTGGATCAACTCTAACCTCAAAGTATCTTGGAGATTAAATTGCATTTATATTGTATACTCACGTTGGGTTCATTATAAGTCGACGGAAGAAGTAAGTCCAGGTGATATAATCCATTGCATCCTGCTTAGATGTAATAGTTCCAGCAGCAATTTCAGCATTCAAGTGGTCAGCCAGCACCTCTAACAAGCTGAAGAGCAGGAAACAAAAGGATTTAGCTGACTTTATAATCATAAAGACAGGTAATATTTTTTGTAGAGTCGTCCATTAAAAGGTTTATTACTTTCTATCTGAAAATATTATATATTTATCTTCCAGTAAAAGAGAAAAGGGGAAGAAGGGGGAATGTAATTGCAAGGTCAGTCATCTTCTTTACATGATAGTGGAATGAAGTTCAAATTATTTTTTGACTGGACCAAGAATGCACAAGTTTAAGTCATCCATGGAACATTTTCAGATGGAGCTACTCAGTGGTAACTTCTGAATATTGTATGTTGACCATATGATCATGCTGATTTAATCCAGTAGAGAATCATATGGAAAGACAAACAGGAAATGAAACAGTGGCAATAGCTTAGCTAATACTCGACAAATACTTCAGGGCTATTAAAATTACATCAAAACTGCTTCCCCCAGATTTTGCCTCATCTTCATCCAATGTAAAAAAAAAAAGAAAAGAAAAAAAAGAGCAGCTACTTTTACACAGAAAGATTTAAACTCAGAATAATAAAAGCAGGTTAAAATGATTCTTAAAAAATAAAATACTAAGTCATTAAACAGAACAAAGACCTCCATTAGGATATCTAATGAGATCATGCCTGGCCAGAGTTCAGAGAAGAGCAAATATCCTTACGGTTCAACCTAATTTTTCTTGTATTATATCCTTTTTCTTCTCCCAATGTTCTTTTCCTGTTGCTAAAAGTAAAGAATAATCTGGCATGAGTAGCTGTTTTACTGCTCTGTACTGGTGACTGCATGCTTCTAAGGGTCAGAACTGCAGACATTATACAGGGATTGTCCAACAGAAACTGGCAGACTATTCAATAGCTATTCCACAATAATGGAATTCTGGATTTTCTTTTGTTTCTAATGTGCTATGTTTCAGGCCCATGATCAGTGAGAGTACAAGGACTGCTACGAGTTGAGTACTCAAGTCTTACAATACGTAAACAATGGCTTTTAGAAAAAATGTTAATTAAAAAAATGTGAAGTTTACTTTTACAAATCGGAAATACTACACAAAACTGATAAATGTGCTTTTTGGTAAAACATATGGGGAAGCATTTCAAAACCAAAAAATCCCCAAAAACTCCAATCAGTATCTCTCTGAAGATATGAAATACTTGATCACAAAAGAGACCAAAACAAACCTAAGTTACATGGTTCACAACCTACAGAGAATTTAACAAGATTGTCATTAATATGCAACTTTTCATCTGCAGATTTGTCAAATATTCTTTTGCTATAATAAAAGATAGAATATATCAGAACTACAAAGTAAATATAAACACACAAATGAAGCTACTAGTAACATGGAATTATTATAGTCTTCCAAACATGAACAAAGGTGTGATTACTACTTTTGTATTGATGATATGATTTCTTTCTTTAGAAACACCACTTCCCAAGAAATTGAGATATTTCTATGTTTCTATGAGTTTATGCTAACGTCATGCAGTCTGGACATACTGACATATCATACCACCCTTTTCACTTACTAGCTTTGATTTTGAAGAAATTCAACTCCTAGACTTTTGTGCTAAGTGCAATTTCTACTGAAAAAAAAAAGTGTGGTTTCCTAAGGAAATGAAGTGTATGTTTCCACATTCTTTGTTTGCAAAAATTGTATGTCTGTCTGTGCACCAAAGAAATTACTTTTCAAATACACCAGCCCATTTCAACTACATTTCAAAGGTGGATTGCACTCTCAAACTCCAACAAGTTTCCTGAGCAGATAGAGGTCCCATTATCACTTATGTTAAAGGATAAAGTTTCCTTAGGAGAACAATACTGTGAATTCTTCGCCACTGAGTAAAGCTTTCAATAATGTTCATGCTGTATTAGATGTCTGAGCATTGCTCCATGAAACATTCCTCTACAGGAGACCAGTGTAACTAGTTTGGCTTCTCATTGAATAACTAAATATATTAAAAATACCAAAACCAAGGCACAAATTACATTATGCTGGACAGCACATTTTGCATCAGCTAGGTTCCAAGAAGCTGCAAAACACTGCTGTTTCTACACTTCTTACAAAAATATTGCAATTTTATAGGGAAAGACATGTTAAAATTGTATTGGTAAGTGGTTGATGCCATGTAAACTTGAACTTTTTTAACTTTTGAGATTTTCACAAATGTGATATCTATAATGATACAAATATTCTAGGTAAAAAGTGCTAGAAACTCACCTTGTTTTTTCCTATTAGTAACTTGTCACTGAAGTTCAAAGAGGGTTCTGGGGATCATGGATAGTTGTCCTAAACACTGCCCTTGAAGAACAGCTTGTGCGAAAGCACATGTTTGAGACAACACCCAAAAATGGGGAGGCATTTGTGGTATTATTTGGGAAGGAACTGATGAGCTCAGCAGTGCTTCAAAACTCATGGAAGTAAAGATTTTTCTACATAAAGATGGGTAATTTCTTTTTTTAAACTGTCTTACTCTTGACCTTAGTGTTTAGGACTTATCCAGCACAGGAATTCTGTTTCCCTTTCCTCTATCTCTCATTTATAGTATTGTTTATAGTTTGATCAGCTTTTCTGATTGCTTTATCTTTACCTTGATTCCACTGGGAAAGGTTCATAAAGGAATTTTTTGTAGAAGTCTTTCTTAATATCATGAACTAGAATGACAGCTTTTCCTTGGTCATCAAACTGTGGTCTGCCAGCACGCCCCATCATCTGAAGCACATCTGCCAAAGAGACAATAATGTATAAACCAAATATTTGTTTGGATGTATAAATAAATGTATTTACATCTGTATATTGTACAATATAAGTTTTTTGCATTACTTTGCCCTTGTATACCCTATTGGCTTTGACACTTCTAAGTTTTTTTTTCCATCTCAGATAAGTTAAGATGAACTTCTTTCTGTCAGAGACAATCTTCTTGTATAATTAAAAGACCACCTACTGCAATAGAATCTAGGCTTATATCTAATATAAATTGCCTTTACTCTCCTTCCATTCCACATCCATCCCTAATTTTATCAGATGCAATTAAAGATGATGAGTAAGAGAGCTCATGAAGGCTAAAATTACAGTAGTCTATCATTTCCTAATTTTCAAATACTTGACTTCACACTTAGATAAGTTCCTCATGTAGGCTTTTCTGCTAGATATGATTTCCTAGGTTTGGAGAATTTTAGAGATAAAATGGTATATAGGCAATTCCTAATTACTGAGCACTATGATATTTACCACTGAAACAAGTTATATTGGTTATTAGCACTGGAGTAGAGATGGTTTCATATCATACGTTGTCCCTACATCACAATATACAGATTTAAAACCTGGTTCAGTCATGCTACCTACACATCATTATTTATATGTATTTATTTTATTTATATATTTATATTATTTATTAGTATTTATATAAAAATACTAATTAATGACTTCTATAAACATTGACAATACTAGTTTATGCAAAACATGCTCAACTTGCTACCTGCCCCCAAGGATAAGCATGCTTATCATCTCTTTGTTTGTCTTCTCTTCATTTGAGAAGTGCATCTGCATAGGTTGTATTGTGTCTCATTCATCAGAGTTCTGAATCCTTTCTGGTAGCTCCAACTGCTGTTCAACTTAGAAAAAACAATGGAAAGCGACTCATAACTTTTACATCTTTATTTTAAAAGTTTTAATGTTTTGTGTATTCCATATGAGCTCTATTACACCTGCCCAGTATGTGGCTTGAAGCACCTGGCATTTTGAAGAGATTTATTTGAGTTAAAAATCAGTAAGCTTTTGGCCCAAAGCTGTGCTGAGGAAGGAAAATCCAGAAAGTAAAGAATGGGATACAGCAACTGACCATAGCAGGAGAAACAGACAGCCCAGTTGTGAGTTTTTAGTAACATATTTTCACTTGTGTATAGAAAGTGATGTTTTTTACCTGTTTATTCCTTTTGTTAGCTTAGGAGTGACATTAAGATGTAAAATGAAATGAGTTTAAATCTGCTGCTTCTGAATAGGTATGTGCACAGGAGGGTGATGAAACAACTTCTTGCTATTCTATGTGAATAAAAATTGTGCATCATACCATATAGGAAACGGATTTACCAAAAAGAGTCAGGAAATTATTTTTGCCAACATCCACTGTGTAATTATCCGAACTCAGTATTTCCTTTACTGACTATATGTTCCTTGGCTGCTCCTAATCAGTGGACTAAACTCCTGAAATATTAAAAATGATCCAACTGGCTGACTAAATAAATGACTGTTAACTGAGAAAAGGTCCTCCTCAAAACCTCTGACTACACCAAAGGAGCATTCCTACATATTTTTAAGTTGCTGAACACTCCAGAGTGATTCATTCTGTCCTCAGCTGCTTCCTTGGAGCCAAATGCATTCCTGACACAGAAAGGTAACTTCAGCAGGGAGAAGCCAAGTAATACCATGACAGAACATTGGAGGCATAACTTGAGGGCAGCATTAAAGAACAGTGTTGCGAAACTTCTGGAAGTATCTCAGAAAGAAATTAATTACATTTTCATTTTATTGCTGCAGCAAAACTGTACTACCTATCCACAGAAGTTCCAGATGCATAAATATTCTCTAGAAAGTTAAAAATAAAAATGCTTTAGGGAAACCACACCACATGTTTCTTGATAAAATAAGGAATCTGCATTTTCTGTTGCAGTGCAGACAACAAAATCTGAATGCTTCCATCGCAGATGGTGGCTTTCCATCCACCCCTTATACTGCCCCAAGTCTTACTGAAAATTCAGGAATTGAACAACACCCAGTGTTGAAGTTGCCTGAATTAAAAAAGGCAATAAAGAGTGAAAGTATCAGCATTCCCGAAAGCCTTTGTGCAAACTTGTACAACAGATTTCTAAAACAGCATAGTAAGTCTGCACTGTTTATTGAGTCTCTGATTTCTTTTAAATATATTGTTTTCTCTATTACTGATTTCTGACAGTGTCATGGATTCAACATCAAATTTAAAACTTCAGTTGATTTCTTTCCTTGCCACTTTTCCCCATTCAGTAATAAAGCCAATTGACAGCGTTCTTCCAGTCAGCATGAGCGCAATACGACTTTGCTGCAGAGACTGTTTTCACTAAGTTCACATCAGCCAAAATCTGTCACAAAATACAAGTGTGCATGGCTAAGATCCCAGGTCAGACCAGAATCTTTGAACAAGAGAGTTGGTCTGGAAATTGATCCCGAGTTTCCTGCAGAGCACTAACCACTAAATTAAGCTCTATGATGGGTTACTTGAAGAAGTAACTCCTGTAGTATTTTCAGTTTGAGCTTTTTTTACATTACTAAACTTCTCATGCTGAAAAGACAACACATGGCTTTGTCATGCAAGCTTTGTATTTACGCAACAAATATCATTTGGATTGTCCTTAGGTGTGCACATCGCTAGTGTAGTATAGGAACACTTAATCATAAACTTTCTCTTCTGAAAAAAGAAAGGGAAAACAGAACAGGAAGCCTGGAATAAATTTAGCTTGTCCTCATTCTTCAAACTTAGTATCATCCACACAAATATTCTCCCTGTCTGAACTCTGAAAAAAGTTCTTCCATGGTTCAGCTTCTTCAGCTCGTTGAAAACACTGCAGAACAGTTTATGAAAATCGGAGTTTATCAGAGCCAGAAAGCATCAGAAGTCTGTATCAAGCCAAAAATTCAAATATTTAATTCAGCTGCTTCTTTCTGAAGTATCCCTTATATCACTGAAGATACTGGCCAGTTAAGGTTTTTCATTTACTACCAAGTGATTATGTACACATTTTGTTTTCTATTACGTGTGTGATTCAACTGTTGCATTTCAAACCATGGCTAAATTTACTGTTAAAAATTTGTTTCTATTTAGAAAAGAAATGAAAAAAAATTGCACGCTTGAAAAGTTCTTTTTATACAATCACCTAGTTAACTAGATATGGCTTTATATTGTCCCTTTAATTATTTAATGTCTATTTTGGGTGATACACACTAAAGGAATTTAGCATGAAAAAGGATTGGTGAAACAGAAACATTTTTATTATTGCATAAAACCTTCAGTGTACTCTTACAACTTGCATTAAACAAAGAAAAAACCCTTACCTCATCTCTCCTACTCTTTATCCAAATTCAGTTACTAAATAATTCAGGTCATTTGCATACATTGGAAATTAATTTCAGCATATGAACATTTCCATAATTTATGTGAGTACCTGTAATGGGATAATCCACGTAACGCCTTGTTTTTCCATCGTAGTATTCCGTTCCTTTAACAATTACTAAATGAGCTGGAAAATTTACACCCCAAGCTAATGTGCTTGTGGCAATAAGAACCTAAGACAAAAAGAAAGATTAATGAGGTATATGTAACAAAAAGCCAACTTTTAAAATTCTGTGTAAAACTCATTATGGCAGGATTCAAAAAGAACACATGTACCTGGATTTTGCAGTTCACAAACAATTCTTCCACAGTTTTCCTGTCCCTTTCATGCAGACCCGCATGGTGCATGCCTATTCCAAAAGCAAGTGTCAGCTTCAGATTCGAATCTCTAACTGTGATTATAATGTCATTCATCTGTAACAGAAAGAATAATTGCATGCTTTAAAACAGCCTACTAAGAAATTTTAAACTTTTAGGTTTCTTATATTTATTTTTTTGTTTTTGTAGCAACAATAATTTGCTCAATGCTGTTTATACAAGCAGGAACACAGAGTCTTCTTCAGTCTCTGAAAAGACCGGTTGTGTCGAAAAGAAATACTGTATTAACAATGGGGGTGGAATACAAAATGCACATGACTTTACTGACATGCTAAATAACATAGACAAGGAAATGAAAATGCAGAAAATATCTTGACAGGTCTGGCAAATACTGTGCATTCTGTTCTGTGTTTGTTTAATGCAATCCCTAGTATCAAAGGGGTTAGAACTAGTATAAAAACATAGCAAATCCCTGCAACCAGTAACATAATAACAGTCATGAAAAATAAATTTGGCTTTCTCTAATGCCTTTGAACACATAGACTGTTCCTCAGTTTGATAATATTGCAATTATTATTCATCAAGAAAGCTTCCTATTCACATGCTGAAATGCAAATTAATATGAAATTTTTTTTTGGAGTGTGAGTTTGTAATTTATAGACTCAAACTCTGTAGTGAAATCCAACATCTATAAAGTGTGTTCATTTAAAACTTTCAGAAGTTGAGATAAAAAGCTATTTTTATTACTATTACTAATTCTTTCAAATATGATGTCGATGACTCTTGGAATAATTTTCACCACTATGATTTTAACTATCATTCTTGCCTACATTTTCAAGTCATAAACTTGATAATAAGCTTATTATTTTTGTAGATGACCTCAGTGAAAATTCTCTTAGTAATAATAAACAAAACTGTCTTGTTAAGTGATTCTACCCTTCAAAATTATTTTTATTGTTTTATTTCTAAGGTCATTTATTATTTTATGTGATTTTAATATAATTATAGCCAGGAACTTTTAAATTCATGCTCTTATTAGTGGTTTCCTGGTGCCACCAGCAGTGGCATGATGATATTGCATACTTAGGGCAGAATCATTCATGGTCATGGGAGGTATAACCAAGGTTAGAGAAAAAATAGTAGGGTAGAACAAATTAGTCCAGGTAACTGAATAATTTGGACATAGTGTTCAGCCTCATCTCAGACTGGGTTCTCCAAAGTACTGAGATATGAAAGCTGCATGACTACAGTGATATCTTCATTTCTGTTTAGGACTCTGAGGTGCTTCACTTCTAATGTTCAAGATTGTAAACTCTCTAAATATTTCCTCTGTTTTATAATTCTCACACCTTAATGTGAATAAAATGATTCACATATCTAAACTCAAGTAACTCAAGTATGTTGCTTCTATTATGAAAAGAATCTTTTAAAGGTACTAAAAAACCCAGAGAATACAACAGTCTGTGTTGAGGATTTTAAAGCAAACAAACAGACAAACAAAACAGATTTTGTAAATCAATCCATTTTTTCAGGAAGAGTAAATTGCAAAGCATTTTAAAAGTTTATTTGCTGAAGTAATCTTGACTAATGGAACCACAACTGATGGCAGTAACGGAGAAACTAATTTAAAAAAAGAATTGTTCAACTTTTGACAGATCAACCCATTTCATCTGTCAATGGAAGCTCCTAAACATTATTTCCCCTCACAGTGCAGTTGCCTGGATGTTTCTGAGAGTTTCCTGTACTATAAGACATGGAAGGTTTGTTGTATAAACTGATCTAGCACATATAAAAGAAAAGGGTGCTTACAGAAGGAAAGAGTGAAAGGGCCCATAAAACACTGAAAAGAAAGGGAGCAGAAAGAAAAAAACCCAATGAATTGAGAAGTGAAGAGGGGATAAGTCCATTTAGGAAAGGGAAGCAAGAAGAGGGGTAGATAAGTCGAAGAGAGTAAAGAGATGAATGAAAGGAGGATATGTTAAAGGATAAAGTTTATCTATCTAGATACAATCAGCAAATCTTTGATTTCTCTAGTCAACATGTAGACATGTGACTTCAGTGTAGACAACGTGAATTATGACCCATTTTAAAGAGTTTTTCTTCTAAGACTAAAAAATGTCTGGATAAAATGGGAACGCATATACTGTTTTCTCTACAATTGTGACAATCAAGATAAAATACTAAAAATATTGTCAAACCTATTAATGATTTTTTTACTACAGGTTTATAAATTGGTACTAGTACTGCATAAGTTCCTTATGCCTATGTAAACACTTTGAGAAATAATAACTATATGTATATATTTAACAGGAAATAAAGATAAAAAAGTAGAAAAAAATTGGTAAATATGTGAAAAACAACAAAATGCATTTACATTTTAGTCAGTTTCTGCATTCAAAAATTGACAAAGGATACTACATGGCTGAATTAATTTTTCTTCTCTGCATCAAGAATCAGCACCTTATGATAGTTATGTCTTTAACGTAAGGGAACGAGCCAATTCCAAAGACATTTATTTCATCATTCACATCAAAAGAATGTGATATTGGGAAAATAATGAATCTAAACCACCTTTTCCTCTAGAACAGTACAGGGATCAAATTAGCTGATTTGGATTAGTCTATAGTGATTAGACTGCTCCTTCAGCACACACAGTTTTACACTGGCAGCTATTTCCAGAACCCAACCTGAGCTAAACTTTTCTGCCATAGAGTTGCCAGCACAAAACATCCTAAATTCACACTGCTGGGAATTTATTCAAAGATGTTCTTCTTGCTTTTACAGTCAGTGGTGGTTACTTTTTTCCCCCTCTGACTCGTATTACAGCGGCAGCCTGTGGTGCTGTTAGTCATACCTGCAAAGCAGTGTAATTTACCACAGGAAAACTAAAGAACCCTTAGCAGGGGCACTGGCGCATGTACTGCTATCCTGTCATTTTAGCAGCAGGGAATCCTCGTCATTTTTAGCTGACCCCTTACTTTCACATAAATCACTCTAATAAACATAACTGTTTTACCCATAGGCACAATGCAAGGCTTAAAATTCTCATGACAATTTATTTAAAAATGTAACTCCCTTAGTGTAGTGTAAGAATATTATAACTTTCTATTAAGAAATAATGGCACAATTAATAACTTCATTAACCAGAAACAGACACAGCACTGTGACTATAAAACAAATCTAACATTTCTGAATTGTTATGACTCAATTACTATTTATCTTTCTGAAAACAACTGTAATGTAGTTTTACTCACAGAAGGATAAATGAAATATATCTTAGCTTAAGAACAGAAAAAGGTACACCAAAATAATGTAGGGAAATACACATCTTACCAGCATTAAAAAACCCTGTACAAAACCAATGCAGGGAACTTAATGCCAGGACAGGATTCTTGATTGGACTCATAGGATCAGGCCCATACTGAAACATTTTGCTATGCTTCGTAGTGGTTTTTTTTTTTGTTTTTGTTTTTTTTTTTTGGTTTTTTTTTTTTGTTTTTTTTTTTGTTTTTTTTTGTGCACAATGAAAAATATATCCTGAAAAACAAATTGGGAACCTGGCAAAATATTTATTCTAAAAAATAAACTTTATTTCTATTTTCTATTCTGATTTCTAAACAAGCCAGATTTTTCTCAAACTACTAAGTAGTCATTTTCTTTGTTCCTGCACATATGTAAACTGTTGAACCATTTACTTTAAGCTAATAGAACTTTTTTTTTTAATATTTTAAATTTATTATACTTAAAAAGCTTTTGTAGAAAGATAGGATTCCATTTAAGCAGATACATTACCCTGTGCCTGAAATACATTCCAGTCAGAGTATAATTCAGCAAGTTGATGACAATGCTGGCTCCAAAAGAAAGGAGGAGACCAGATTGGACAAGAATGAGCTAACAGATTGTGCAGCCCAATTCTGTCCCTTTGAGTGTGATATATTGTTTCAAGATGCTAAAATCCCATACTTTCTCAAAGCATATCTGTTGTGCTGGTTTTCCCATTTTCATAGAATCCTCATTATTAGTACTCTCTACTCTTTTCAAAGCACGTCAGACTCAGACCATATGCCACTGAATAATGCTTATCAATTGTCTAAAATGCCCAATAGAAGAAAGATCTGCCAAACAAAAGAATCGTGAAAGTTATGAAGTCTTTTACAAAAATAATTACATATTTCACATCTGCTACAGATGTTAAGTGAAATAAAAACATCTCCTTGTTATAACTAAATGTTAATTTTTATGACACACTTTTGTGTCATAAAACCAACATCTTGTAGATGGAAGCTGAACTTCTATAATGACTGAAACACTTAGAAATCATTCTTGGGTACCCTTCTGATCTGCAAAGGCAGAAAAAAAAATCTTACAAAATTATTTTTGATGAAGAGTTGGCTTATACTTCAGAACTATCCCACACACAATAAGCTGCCTAAAAGAACTCAAATAAGATTATTCAAGGAACGTTTTCAAATGTGTTTTAAACAGTTGTGATATATTAAATCATATTTAATAATACACAGTAATACATTAAAGCATAATAATATAATAAAACATTTAACACTAAAAGACACATTTAAATGACAGCAATATGCCTGTTCATGACACAGACCAGATTTTCCTATTCCTGTTTTATAGCACAACATTACCTCAAAACATTAACATGGAGATAATAGGTTGTTTGATTTAAAGGTTAAAGAAGGAAAAGCCATCTTTTGTCTTTCCAAGAATTCTTAGGATTCTTTTGGTTGGTTTTGGTCTTTTTTTTTTGTTTGTTTGTTTGTTTTTGTTTTTATTAACAATGCAAACCAACTATTGATAAAATTTAATTCCCTTTCATGCATATGGCCATGTGTATTTCCACACAGCGTACAAACACACATAATTAGTGCACACATGTTTATACACTCACACATCTAAAATGGCAAAATCAGGATGGATCTGATTCATTCTTTTGGAGTCAATGAATGTCCTTCATTCAAGAGCCCTTGAATTCAGTGGAAGTAAACCATTGCCTGATATGGATGCTATTGAATATTACTGCAGGTATGTTTGTGCTAAAGGATATTAGTTATTTCTAGAGGTTTCATGAAGAACGGTCTTAACAAGATGCAGATGGCCAAATGATGCACAAAGGAGAATGCAAAAACCATTGCAGTTAAAGTTAAGACTATGTACACTGGTACATTTCTTCTCCCTCCTTGCACTGTGAATATTAAAAAAAAATAAATCAAGTATCTGGACAGGGAATAAATTTTTAAAGAAACCCCACCAAAAGAACAAGAAAACACCCTGCTTGTCTGCTGGTGAGAACTGCATTCTAACTTCAAACAATAAACCATAAATACTACTTTTGTACTTTTGTTTTAGGTTAAAAACAAAAAGCTGTAAAAACATTAGAAAAAATAAATAAACTGAAAACTTGATTCTAATAAATTATGTTGTAAAAAGATTGCAACATTTTCTGCCACCACAGATGTAGATGCAATTTCTGACAGAGAAGGACTTGTTCCTCCTTAGTCAGCTCCTAATGTAGAACAGTGAAACTGATTTTACCCAAGCTGACCATCAGACACTGGTGGCACTGTCTGTTTCCAAAATGATAATCTGAGCTATTGTTCCTTTTAACAAGATAAGTAATGGGTCACAACCTTGAACATGACAGTCCTGGCTGACAAGTCCAAATTAGAATTTTAGCTAGGAAGTGCATATTTAAAAATCCTCTAATGATTATACAAAAAAACCAGGGTAAGCATAACATTTTCTTTTACCATGGGCATGCTGGCATCAAAGAACAAGAAAAGGAAATGAAGAACCACTGTATTTACAGATGCAGTCTCCTCTTTGAGATGCACTGCCCATTCACATTTCTGTCATGATGCACCAGTGCCACAAAAGCATAACCAGGACAATCTTTACAGAGTGATGTCTAATGAAAAGTCCTTGCTATTATTGCAGATGGCAAGGAAAACAGCTTCTACCGCTGCTTCTTCATCCTTTGTTGAAAAATAAACTCAGTCTTGGGGCATATTATAAGAGACATAAATTTTGAAAAGTGTATTTTGGAACACAACTTACTGAAAATTAAAGAAAACATCTCTAAGGGTCTAAAGGGAAGTATTCTTTTTTTTCCTAGAGACTGCCCACTCATATTCTGGGTGAACTGCAGCAGTGTTGCATAAATCCTGAAGATTGGCTGCATGTGCAGTTGGAAAATGTAGGGGAGAGCTTTAAAGCATCTGCTACAAATCCTGGTAAATAGGGCATTTCAAATATCATTAGAGGCTTCCTTGGTCAGACTAAAGAATATCTACTACATGAGGTCTTTGAGTGACCATTTCTTCACAAAAAAAGCATGCACATAGCCTGAAACTTAGTTGGATAGAATCTATGAAACAAATTTAACTATTGTAGTGCAGCAACAGGTCCAGCAGGACTGCAAAACTGCGCCATACTAGAAACAGCAATTTTCATTAAGTACTGGCCAGTTTTCTGAAGATTGACTGCTGTCTCAGCTTTCTGAATATCTTTCAACTTTCTGAACACTGTAATGGGTATGAGCCAAAACCTGCATATCAGACATGAAATTCAAAGAAAATGTCCGGGAATAACCATTCCCAAAACCTAATGGAGCTGCCTATAATATATATATTTTTCAGTAGATGCCTGTATAACAAAATTCCTTCTTGACTATAATTCAGTTACACCTGTTAGATAATTACTCCTTTGAGGGAAAGAACATCTTGTATGATTCCTACATGATCCAGGCATGCCCTTATCTGCCTTGGTGGCAACAGTTGAAGGGTTGTTTCTATATGTAACTTTTACATACAAATATGTATTACAGAAAGTTCATGCAAGTTCATGTCATTTGAAATATAACTGATTTATTGCCTGAATTTGATATTTGGATGTGGGTGGCAAAAACGCAAGTGGATTTGCCTGTTATCTGAGAGTACTGTGAAAAGCAGCCTGGAAGTTTGTGAGAAGAATCATTCATCGCAAGCTTCAAACAAGAGCCTGGTTTACCACCACAGGGAGAATCTCTGCAGAGAAGATGAGGGAAGCTAAGATGATAGCATAGCTGATAAACAAAGATCTAGTGTTGGTAACAACACATTAAAAAAGATTCAGTACTGGTCTCTGCTGTATTCCAGACTCTTTCCCACAAGGCCTGAATCTCTCTCATACCATCACAAAGAAAACAAAATAAAAACACTTTTAATGGCTGTAAGAATCTGTCTCTACCTCAGTCCTTTAGAGGCTATTATGGATGGCATTGTTTTAGAACATTTCAAGAAGCCTTAAGAGATCTACTTAGAAGCTAACATAAACAGACAAACTTTTAGCCATCATGTAGCAAACCCAATTACACCACTAAACAAACCTTACTAACGGGTTCTCAAAAGATCCTGTGTCAGCCAAAATTAATATTATACAAATAAGGTCGACTGAAGAAAAATGCCACCGTCTGATGTACAGCTTGCTAACTTTGTACCCACCCATGAAAAATCTCTTATATCTCAAAATACTTCCGAGTTAAGAATTAGAACTATTTTGAAAATAAAGTAATTTGTATGTAAGTCCCCCTAAAGGAACAGTGGTTGGCAAAAAACAAACAAACAAACAACCATATGTGAAAAACTGACAGGAAAAACAAAATTGTTTAAAAGACAGCAACAATTTAATTCTTCTAAGTGGTCCATTTTAATCATGTATGGCATTGACAAACACTTGAAATTTTGGACAAAGGTTTAAGACATGGAATACCTACTGTAAAGTATTTGCTAGTTCTATTTTGCAAACTTAAAAATTTTATAGTAGTCTGGAGAAAATTTTATCTATTTCACATCTAAGCCTGACTTTATATTACTTGAGATTAAATTTTTAAAATTAACCCCCCCCTAAATTATGATTAGTTTTTATTATGATTAGATTATTATTAAAGAAATAGGCAGGTTATACACTATGTATGTAGCACGAATAGAGCTTTGTCCTTTGCTTCAATGTCAAATGAAACTCAGGCTAATCATGCTCATTTAAAACACAAAACTACAAACTAGTCCCATAATTGCCCAAAGAAATGTCCACTTGAAATTGTGGGTACTTCAAACAGAATTGTGTTCTGCATAATAGTGGTAAGATATAACAACTTAGAACTTAATCCTCAGTCTTTTACATTTACGTAATCAGAACTGACTAACATGGTAGGTATCTCATGCTCCAAACATTCAGCTTATTAATTCAAATACAAATCATATGCAAATGTTATTAAACTAATAAATGCGAAGTCTGCTTGTCCTTGTTGGCTCCTATTTCAAAACCTTCAGAGGCTTATTCTGAAACATGAAATTCAAAGACTCCTAATAGAAAACCCTTTTCTAGCAAGTGAAGAAGCTTCAGTTACAGTTCTTTTCAGAACAGCAGTGGCTCCCAGGACATGGGGAGACTATTCATATTAATGCAAAGTCATTTAGGGCAAGCTGCCTGCTGTATATTCCAACTGTAGGTGAGATTACCACAGTAAACCAGCACAAGCTACTAGAGTACTCTACTAAGTAATAATAACTTGGATAAGAAATGTTTCTATTAGGTTCAAGAAAACAATAAATAGAGGTTACAAAGCTAGAAAAGCACCATCAGGCTGAGATATGCTTTAGTAATAGTGGTTTATCACCCAAGACAGCCATTTTCTGTTTTAAAATCCATCCAGAACAGGAAGGATAAAGATGTTATGCTTTATCTCTGAAAAATCCCAATGTATTTTTTGGCAAAGAGCAAGCAAACACAAACAATATAATCTAGAAACCTATACTTTTTGGTATATAATATTTATAATTGTACAACCAGTAATAAAACTGTTGATATATAAAAATTCATAGAGTACTCAACTTGCATTTTATATTTATGATACCTGCATTTTGCCATGTTTTGAACCTAAATTATCACAGAAATTCCTAGTAGAAGATTTGCAATGATTAGAAAAAACTAGTCTCCAAAATCTAGAAAATCTGAATATTGAGCAGAAAAACCTGTTTTGCAGCAATGATATACTATGATCAGGACCATTATTGCTGAGTGAAATAAATAATACTGCATTCAGAGCAGGTGCCAAACTGAGTGAATTAAATATAAACTGGTATACAGTTTGAAGAATGCAGATAAAAGAGAATATTGAATGGTTGTTTATTATTTGGCCATCATTCATGTTTTGCAGTAAACAAAAGATTAAAAAAAAAGAAGAAAATGTAATTAAAGATTATATTGCCTGAAAAAGAACAAAAAATAAACCCTTCTGCCAGCACTGTTTAACATCTAAGTGTTTGACTTTGCAATCTTTATATTTTTAAAACAAAGATAGTGGCAGAAGATTTCTTTACTTTTTTTTGTATCATTGATTTATTTCATTGATATGCAAGACCGAACCATTGCTAAATGATTGGTTCTGCGGTATATCTATTTATCTAGGAATATAGATGGATGCATGTATATACATAGGTATGTATATTCACACAGATATATATGCATACACAAATACATAATGCATCTTATGAGAAGGATAATTTTTTCTCTTAAAACACTGAAAGAGTTTTGGTTTAGACTTCAGCTCAACATCTATATGTCACAGATGTCCAGCTGTAAACTTTAGAGAGCACTAGCCCTCTTTCTTTTAGTCTTTGTCTTATCTTGGTATCAAAGACTTACACCATGTGATATATGTTGTCTGGGACCATGGAACTAGCATTAATAAGATATGCAGGAAAAAACAAAGATAAAAGAGTTTGTGTTCTGAAGTAGAGCTCTTGCACAGACACTTTTATAGCCTTAATGCTGTCACTAATAGGGAAATCTAGCATATGCACAACTCTTTCAAGATCTCCTCTCAAACAACTCTTTTGTTTCAGATGATTTTTTTTTTTTCAAACAAACATCAATAAGATAGAAGCAAAGCACAAATAAGGAAGGTAAAATGATTCTACCTCTCTTTCATCCATCTTCAGCCATTGTTTGGGATCATCCTCTGTGGCTAGGAAAGCTATGAGATCTAAGGCAGTAAGCCTTGTCTGACGTCTAGATGACACAAAAATAAGAACAGGCTTGGCTGGAGAATGACTCCGAATTGCTGTTGAGCAAAACAGAATTTGAGAATTAGACCCTTTAAAGACAAAAACGAGTTTCACTTTGCAATCCCATGACAGCTGATAGACCCTCCCTGCAGATGACATTGAGGTATGTTTACTGAGGCTCTATTCTGCTGGATGGATACAACTGAGGTGAGAATACACCACCTCTGAATCAAAGGCCATAAAACTATGCTTAGCTGAGTCTCAGTTTCCCTTCAGCTACTTCAGTGAACACTGTAAGTTAATTAAGAGAACCAGTTATGAAAAAAACCAACAAAATACCACAAAACCTAGACAGGCTTTCTAGACTTCAAACTTGCAAATTTCTCTATCTCAGCCTAATGAGTATATTAATGTTTTTTATACACTATTGGGATATGTTGTCTCAGACTCAGTGCTATAAAGGTCTAAGTTTTGTTTTCTGCCTGACCTAGAGCTCAAACTCCATAAACTCACGTCAGCCTACAGAGGATCACTTCAATCTACCAATATCAGAAAACAAAAAAAGTAGAAAGGCACTTTTCAATAGCTGCTGTGAAAGTGGGCATTACAGTACAAGAGAACTTTGTTTCTGTGCCAACTAACTAGTCGGATATATTTAAACCAATTATGATATATTTAAACCCGTTAGGTTTTGGGACGTTTTTAAACAGCATTTTCTTGCTTAGCCCATCTTTGAAAAGTTTCAGGTCGCAGTGAAATTTTTATGGTCTCAGGAATGAGTACTGCCATGAAAATGCTAAAATAACCTTGACTGTATAATGTCAAACAAGTTGGGAACAGCGCGTGCAATAAATCATATTTATACATATTTTCCAACAACAAGCACTAGAAGTATAAACAGGTGTACCTAGAATTTCAAATACTTTCTCTAAACCACTTATAAATCCATCTGTGTTTTCTCATGTAATTCTCATTCAAGCAATTAAATTTATGTATTGTTAATTTCTGAAAACTATTTCATACACCAGCACATATTATTCCGCAGTCCATGAATACTACCCAGCATGTGCTGCTGCATATACACACGCAATGCAGTTGTGAAATTATTGAAATAGGATAATACATGTGTATTTATACCTTACATATGCCAATATATCTATATATTTTAAAAGCCCAACATCTAATGGATTTTTGTTGCTTCAGGAACAGGTGTGGCAGAACAGCCCAAGACAGATTTATTGTTCATTAGTGTTTTTGTACAATGCTCTTGTGGAGGTGTAAATAATCCGAGCTGTCAAGATTGGTCTCTAGTCCACAATCAATACTTTGCTTCTGTCATAAGGCTAATTAAAGCAGATAAAAAGTCCCCTCACAAATGTCACCTCACAATCAACAGCAGTTCACATCACAAAATTTATTTTGAAGGTTATTTTTAATTGATATAATAAATATTCCTTATGTAACCAAAACAAAACATGTTCAAATAAAATACAAGAGAGCTTTTCTTAAATCTATACTGCTTGCCAGCTTGGTTAAGAATAAAAAATTGGAAACAGAAGCAGGTCTGGATGCACTACAAATTTTGAATTTTATGGTTATTGCTTTGAAACTAGAATTATAGGAGGTTAGCCTGACTTGCAACTTCTGTTCACAATTTTTTAATGATTACATTCAGTGGTCCATATGAAAATACCTCAGCAGATTAATAATATGAATGGTTTTATTGCTTTCTAAATTTCAAATATTTTTACACAAATATTTCTTTCTGGTGTCAAACACTAAGAGAAAACACATTTTATTTCCCCTTCACTAACACTAATTTTATTCTTCTGTTCTAAATACATTACATTCCTCTGTTACATGCTGCATTTGCAGCACACTTTATGTTTCAAATAGCTTTGGGCCGTTAGCAGAGCAGATTCTCCCAATACATGCCAAGAGTACATATAGTAACACATGTTGCAAATGTGCTGCAAATGAACTGTGTAAAGTCCCTTTTTCTTTCAGAGACAGAAGGAAAAGGTCTAGGAGCTTGTTGCTTACCCTGGAAAGCAGGTTTGTTCATGCTGGCCATGCGAGGACAGTAATGCTGGCCAGGGAAGCCCTGAATGTGCACCTCCAGAGGAACTGGGCGCACTGATGGTCGGAAGTTGAACAGACCCATCTAAAAGAGAACATTTTTTTCAAGGTTAACCTTGAATTATCTTACCAGTTGCCATTTTGTTTGTTTGCATGACAAATACATGTCCATTTTTGAAAACTCTTTTCATACCTGATTAATGTTTAGCCAGTCCGCAAGGTCTCTGGCATTTGCTAAAGCAGTGGATAAACCAACTACTCTTACTGGCTTCTCAGTGTGAGATGAGATAAAGTTTGTTCGAGACACAATGACTTCCAGTACTGGGCCTCTCTCATCCCCTGGTAAATGAAAAATAAATGGGAAAACAGAGAAAAAGGAAAGGTTCAGATGTCAAAGAGTACATTCACATCATAGGTAACAGCACACTTCTTCAAATTTAGCAGTGATTCTGGTCAAAAGCAGCAAAACATGCTCACCTAGAAGATGGATCTCATCTATGATAAGAATGGCAACTTTCTGAACATAGCTTCTGTTCTGCCAGCTTCTGCTGACACCATCCCACTTCTCTGGGGTAGTAACAATCAGGTCAGCTTGGGCAATAGCTCTCATATCAGGAGTCACATCTCCTGTCAATTCTACAACCCTGTAATCAAGGAGAGTGGCTTGACTTTACAAAGCTTTAAAACATCTTAATGTGAAAATATTTACTCCTTAACTTAAATTCCTAAAAGAGGAAAGAAACAAAATTAAGCAAAGTAATTTTGCTTCTTGTCAAATACATTTAACAGGATTTTCAAAATTGTTTTAAGTAAACAAACCTCTTTGTTTTCCTAGTAAATACCATATAAATATCAAATACCATTACTTAGCAAAACCATATAAAAAGAAGAGGACGAATATGAGTCCAAACCAACAATTAGTTCTTCAAAATGAAGATAATGTAATACTGGTATGATGTAATGTGAATCATAACATCCTGTCACAGACAGGATGAAAGCTTTCACGGAGGCTACCAAGTTGCTGCCTGTTGTTCTGTGTGGATCTCTGGTTTGAATAATGAGGCTGAACTGCAGTGTGTATCGCATTTGTTGGTGATGTTGGTGAAGGTCCATTAAGACTGGTGCAGACATTAGCCTGAGATTACTTTTTGAAGTAGATTAGCAGGTATTTTCCAATTGTTTGCAGCATTTGCGATGACCCATCATTTTAGAAGGATCCATTATAATGGATTTTAGACATTTCAATGACACATTCTAAATCTAGCTGAACATCACACAAAAATTCTTCAAAGTAATGGGTACATCCTGTTCAATATTTTAGTCACAAGTAATAGTAAATTTCAAAAAAAGAACTATTACCATAAAATATTTTATCTCATTGCTGTGATAACAACAGGAATATTACTGGTAATTTCATGTACAGAGAGCAGCATCTCTTTCTCTTGTGGCGTGCTTTGAGCTTAGGAAAAAGGCTATATTTGGAGAAGGTGAAGGCCCTAAATAATGCATCCTATGCAGAAAAATTTTAATTCAGGACACTATAATTTTGGAAAGCATCAACATGACTGATATACCTTATAGAGATCATAATATAATGGCTGAACTCCAACACCTGGGAATATCTGCAGGAAATTGATGTTACCAAGGAATAAAATGATATTAATTTATATATGAAGGACATAGTGTGACTACTATTGTACAGTTCATGCAAGTCCTCCATGTTCCTTAGAGCTGAGGTTTCTAAGGAGAGCTTATTTTGACTTAAATTTTCAATTTCCAAGGTTACTGTGGAGTGAAATCTGAGCTTCATATTTTTTATACTGGCAAGCAATGAGAATGAAAAAAGCTGGGTATCAAAGTGTATCCCTTTCCTAGTTTTGATTTTGATCTATCACTTTTGATCTATCATTTTTGATCTTAGTTTGGATCTATCAGTGACTATTGATAGAACTTTTCAAGTACTAGAAATTTGAAGGACAGTACCAAACCAAAACCCTTTTTGAAATACTCATAAGTATCTTGAGATTTTATTCATACTTGATGAGTTGTTCTTTTCCTTCTCATTTCTCTCATTAGGTAAGGAGAAACATACTTTTTACCAAGCTTTTCTTCAATCCTAACTTTCCAGTCCTCAATCCTCTCACGGACGAGTGCTTTTAAGGGTGCAATATACACTGCCTGCAAAAGAAAAGGCAAAAAACTCAAAGTTAAAAAAGACACCTTTATTAAAGTGTACCTACAACACATGGTATTTGTGAAATCTGAACATACTTATAATCTACAAAATAAATTAGGTCTGAGTTCCTGAAATGACCTACAACAGGATTTTATTTAAAACAGACATAATGCCTGAAAATATTGCTTTTTTCCTGAGCAATTAATAAGCAAATAAATTCAGATAAAGAATAATTTCTTGAAATTGACGTATTTATCACATCTTTTAAAATCAAAACCCACTTCTGTAAATAATGGGGGGGTTTTTGCCATAACTATGAAATCTGCACGTTAGCATTCTGGAACAGAATCAGTCTGAATTTCTAGCAAGCAATATCTTACCCGATTTCTAGTTATGTCATTAAACTATTAAAACATTACCAATTAAATAAAAAAGCTGATTATCTTAAGCAAAATGTCACAATATTTTTCCCAAAAAAGCCTGCAGTGCAGAGGGGAATATGCTCACACGTACAAAACATATTTACTTATAGATTTACGGTTAAAAATTCTTAAGCTCTTGAACATGAAGAAACTGCTACATGAAGAGTTCACATATATTCTTTGAAATATATAGCCAGGCCTCCAGCTTTATTAAAACCTATAAGATACATTCCTTTGAGAACTGGCTATCTTTTATGTCTCAGGTAAGTTGAAAGTGTATGAGTCACTTGTTTACTTCACTTGGACTAACAAATTACATGAAGATATTTAAATTTAAAGATGATTAAGGAATTTATGTACACAATATCTGCTAATAGAAAGGTTATACTTTTTAAAAATCTCCCAGTCAGATACAGAGATCTTTTTGAAAGACTTTAAAGCTGAAATGTGGTTAACTAAGACAATATGGCTAAGTTGATAGAAGAAGATACATATTCACTTTGAAAACAAAACTCCGAGAGGTGAGTTGCTCAGCTTTTAGGCAGTTTAAAACACAGGGGGAAGCTGGAAGAGAAAATTGGCTTGTAGTAATTAATTGCAACTCATTTGTTTAAATAATAGAGAGACAGGGCTAGTTGTATTCACACGGAAGGGAGCTAATAGCTATAAAACAATACCACTGCTTGTAGAAGGAGATTAAAGCAGGAAATGCTGTTAAGTAAGGAAATAAAGGAAATCCAGCATGCCTGCATGTCATTTTTGTAGATTTAACTCTAGCTGTCAACTGATTAAAATAAATAGTTGAAATAAAAGCACAATGTACATAATGCACTATCACTTTGTATCCACACACATATAGATTGGAGAAAGTAAAATTCAGTTCCCCATAGTCTTCTTCTAGACTTTTTTATTACTGAAAAAATGCTCATAACAAAAAGATTCTAGTAAACCTATTTTACAAACCTTTGATGTGGGATACTTGTTAAAAACTCTGAAGATGGCTAATTCAGCTGCAACCGTTTTTCCAGAACCTGTAGGAGCTCCAAGAAGAACATTGCAGTCTGTGTGATAAAGGGTATGGAATATCTGTGTCTGAATAGGGTTGAAGTGTGTGAATTTGTACAGGACTTCATATTCACGATGTCCCAAGGCTGTGATAGGCAACGGCTGAAGATCCAGAAGCTCTAAAACCACAAAATAATTGTAAGTGCATGACAAGAGATGCTATGACATGACATAGCTTGTTATGAAGATAAATATATTAACCAGTAATTTAGTGGGAAACAATTTATATTGAAAAATGTTTTACTCAGTATCTCATATGACAGAGAGTACACATTTAGGTAATTGTTCACTTTGATGAAGAAAAATGAAAAGTTGTTTTTATAACTGAAATATTTGTGCAAGTAATTTTTTAAGTACTCCAATAGCTGTGAATCAGCCTTTTGCATATATTTATATTTTTTCTTATACCTGTTTTCTTTTTACCCACTTGTAGTAAGTTCCAAACTCATTGTATTAGATCATATGTATGTCCAGCTTCTTATGACAACAGAATGTGGAGTATTTCAAGGGAAAAGATCTATTTAAGAAGGAAGGATTCTTTGGAGTTTCCAAGGTTGATGGAGTAATACAAATCAGATGAGTACAGCTAAATTTTGCATCTTATCCTTTAAATGTATAATTAAAGACACAATCTTAATAAATAAACAGCTTTTCAATATATGATTCTCAATATATCTTGAGGGCATCTGCTATCCAAACAATTAGAGATTGTGGAATTTGGAAGATGATATATATAACCAGATTGGATTTGGAATCCTACCAAATTAAGGAGACTGCAATGATTCTGCTATGCAGATGCTTCCTTTGAAGTTTGAGTTGTTGGGTTTTTTTTGGGGCTGGAGGTCTCCTTGTCTTTTCAGGGTGCTTCACATTAAGGTATGATATGGGAGTCATAAAATCTACTGAGGCAATGATGCCTAATACTCTTCACATGCTTTTCACTGATACCTTATGGCTGTTTTATCATTCCCACTGAAACAGTGATTTCTTGGGCTCTGTTGAGGAGAAAGAAGGGGGTTTTTTTGCCTAGCCGAGCCTCTACGTACTTCATTGTTGAGTGGGAACCAGATGGGAATTGAAATCAATTACCATAAATTCTGGAGCCTCCATAACTGGTGATGTGTAAATATCTTTCTGTTTCTTCTGAATAGTAGTCAGTGATCAGTCAATTAGATAAAAAGGTTACACATGCTTTTCCAGACAGCGTAGGTACAGTATAACAATAGCTAAACACTTCACAAACACATGTGAATTTATGCATGCCAAAGGACAACACCGTATGAGAACTGTGCATTTCTGAAGGCACTCAGCAGACTGCTAGATGAGCCAAATGTAATTACAGAGGAAAGGTTTTACTATGACATCAGGCCCAATGAATGTATAAAGCAATTTATGTATCCAGAAAAAAAGAAGCAAAACACAAACATATGCTTCTGTGCCAAGTGTTAAAAAAGGAGGGGGAGGGGAAGGCACAACTTGAGATGAAATGTGATGTTCAATGCTGTAACAGTACTTGCTATGATAAACATATCATAGCAAAAATTGTAGAACTTTTCATATTTTCAAAATTTTAGCATTGTTTATTTTTTGCTGAATGCCATTTATTAGACTAATATTATTTTTAGCCACTCCAGAAGAAAGGTAATGCTTGCAAGCACTAAGCTAAGACAGACTGTAACACAGATTTGCTTCGTTTTATATGACAGTTCAGTTTTTTTTCAGTTCATGGAGAATCTGGAGTAACCAAAAGGCTGGTATTATATTGAGATGAAACCAAAATTCCTGCATTTTGTTCAGGAATTAAGAAGCTTAGAAAGCTGAAGAAATATCACAAAGTGAAATTCCATAATTTTTTCTCCAATGAAGCAGAAATAAAAGTTTTATTGCACTGCCATAAAAAACCCCCAGTATGAGCAGTATCAATTAAAGTTACCTGTGTGGGGCGGATGTCTCTCTGGAAGAATCAAATGTTGAAAATTTATGATACATACAGCCTCTGCTCCTAACCATCTATCGGACACAGCTCGAATGTAATATTGAGAAGGAAGAGGTTCAAAAATTGGGATTGTGAACACCAGCAGCTGAGGTTCTTTAGCAATGACCTAGTGCAAACATGTAGAGAAGAATTACTGCTCAGAAAAATCAGTAACTTGAAAAATCATAGTTTGCCTCACTTCCATAAGCATTGCTAACACAAAACAATAAAGTATGTGTGCAAATGTTTACATCCTTATAAAGTATTTTACTGCCTGGAATGATTTTTTGTTCCGTAATCTTCAAAAGATAAAAATAAGGCTGCCTCTTCATCTTGTTCTTTAACAGACAAAAACATTACAGTCTTTCTATATCACCTGAAAACAACTGTCCCAGCAAAGGAAGAAGAGAAAAAGGGACATTTGAGCTTAGAAAACATTGTTGTGGAAATCCAAGCTGATCAAGTACATCTGAATTTGAAACCCATACTGCTGATTTGAAAATCTGCTTAGGTCAAAATACTGTTTGACCTGACAAATCCACATCCCACTAACTCTGTTTTTGTTTTGCTGTGAGATTCTAAGTGAAGTCCATTACCTGTTTCTTTTGAATGATGAAGTACTCTGAATGATAAATGTGATCATTAGTAGGGTCTTCTACCCAAATCCACCAGGGCTCTCCAACACTGCCATGTACCTTTATGAGTAAGAAAAGATAGCTTTGTTTTAGTTCTAACAAGATTCTCTAAGTTTGCTAGAAACAGTGGATGTATTTCTGAATGACATAGGCTCATACAGGAATACAGAAATACAGAAATCAGAGGTAACAGAAAAATAAGATTTTTAATCAGATCAGTCTGCCTAAAGATTATGGTTCAATAAAGGTTTTCTTAAGGTACACATAATATAAATGGACATGATACAAATGGAACTGCAGGTAATGCCTCAGTTGTTTATAAATCTACTTAATCCCAAGGGTTCCCTCTAGGCTCCTAGGAAAGAACATGTTCTCTTTATTCCTCCCTGTGCTTTTGCCTTTGGGTTCTGTATAGAGGATTATAATTTGCAACTGTCTGCTCATTTTTCAGTCAAAAACATTCTTTCAGGAAAAAGCTGGACACTGAATTGTGACCTTCCTGTCCCCTCTCTCATCCCCTCTCCTCTAGAAAGACACAGTAAGTGCATTCAGAAGGCTGTAGATGTAGCCATTGTTACAGGTGAGTGAGAAAAACATAAACAGAGCCGTCACTTGATGATTTCCCTGCCATCTGGCAAAATGTCTTTTGAAACCTAGATTTTTGTACGTTTTGTTCTGTACCTTACTTTTCAATGCCAGCATTGCCAGAAATCATAGCCAGGTATGATGCTAAATTAAGATTTTCTATTTCTTTATCAGAATAAATAATCTTTGCCAATGTTCAAGCATTTTACTTAAATATCTCGGAAAACAAGAAAAATGCATGATAGAGGACTATGGAAGACTAAATGAATGCAGATTTCTGGTGTTTCTGATGAGGACTGTGATAAGTTGCAAAACCAGGAGATGAAAAAAAAGTTGGAATTTTTCCTAAACTTAATAGAAAAAAAGACAAAGACATAGTTGCTTCTAATAGCAATTTTAATGCTCCAGGAATCTGGTATTGATTCAAACAGCACACATTATTTTCAGTATAATTCATTACTGTGCCTGTGTCAGAAAACAGTCTGTACTGATTTCTGAAGACAAAACTATGCACAAAGAATAAAACTAAGGTGCTGTTCTTTCTTTTTCACCACAGTTGCACAATGGACAAACAGATGGACAGTCATTCATTTTTATTACATTTGAATTTCATTTCCAGGTTCATTGGGAACTGAAGCAGTGAAACTGAAATGACATGCAGGTGATATCTTGAAAGGCGACAGTGAGACTACTATTTCATCAGGTTTAGGAGCATTTAAGAGAAAGAAGAAGAATTAAGGAAGGCAATTAAGTTCAAAGCTCAGAAATTTTATTATTAACTGTAATAGCAACCTAATTTTGGAAACTGCCATGAAAAAACTATATAGGGTAAGTAGGACAATCTGGAACAGGAAATGCAAAATCTTGTCTAGTAATGATTCTAAAGAACTCGGGGGAGCTCTTGAGAACTGGCACATATCTGTATTTTGGGCAACCATCATCCTAAAACTGTATGTCTGATATATGACTCAGCTAATTAATACTACTTGCATTATTCTGCATTTCTGCTGGAGTCCTCCTGGATGCACTAAGGCTTACTTGCTCTGTCTGGGTATGTTTATAATACTTTGCTTCTAACAATAGAATAAAAATCTGGGATTTGGCTCACATGCTTTTACTGAAATTAAGGGCTCTCTGTACTGAAAACTAAAGATCAAGTCGATGTCATATTTCACAACAACAAAAACATCTTTATCTTGTAATGTCAAATGCAAAGTTCGTGATGAGATCATTATAGAATTAATTATCCAGGTAAAGGAACAATCTTCCAACCATGAAATGTAGCCAAGCAGGGTACTTCAGGTAAGTATGATATTTAAAATTTTCATAACTGGTTTTATTTGATTACTGCAATTCTTTAGATAGAATTTTCTAGCAACTAACTTTGTATGAATTACAGGTATACTGGTAAGTTTCTATAGCCATCTTCTGAGAAGCTTGTTAAAATAATGTGATGACAGAGATGCAGTTTTAGAGGGTCTATGCTTGAATTTGAGACAGTTATTAATTTTCAGAGACTATTAAAATTTAACTGCTTATTTATTGTGATAGAAGCTTCATTTACTGAAGAAACAGAAAAATCAACACCACATTACAGAAATAAAAAAAAGTGAAAAAAACTTTTCCAAGTTTTTATGATTACCAATAAAAAAATTCACATAAGAACTTCTCCATAAACTTAATTGATAAACAATCGCAATGTTTCCAAAGCAATCATAAAAAAACCTGTGTACAGGGGTCATGGCAGAAAATAAGATTTGAGACATAATTTTGCTCTAATTTTAGAGGTTAAGAATCAAAACAACAGTATAATTTTCTATAGACCCTTTTTCAAACTGTAAAGATATAGAACCTAGGTTTTTTAGAAAAACCTAACAATGGATTGAGAAATTACTTTGTATTAAGATAAAGTTTAATATGAAGAACAGTAAATTTTTTTTGTCTTTAGCAGATTACAGGTAAAGTGCATGAAAACCTGAACAACTAAAAGTAACACTTTATTTTCATTCTGAAGTATTGCACATAAATAAGGCAAAAAAGATATTCATGTTATAATTAATGTTAGGAATCCATTCAAATATTTTTTCAGTAAATCTAGGTGGCAAGCAAAACCAAACTTTCTATATTTTGATTGCTAATCTCCCATTTTTAAGATAAATTGGTGAAACATCCAGAAGAAAATAAAACACATTTCATCAGGGAAAATAAATTCTAAAGTAATTTAAATTTTTGTGGAATAAAACTCTAGTTTTATTATGATTAATGTCAAATTGTAATATAAAGCATTTTAAAATTAATTTAAAATAAAAGAACAGATCCTTAATATCCACATTTCAAAATAACTTATCTTAAGCATAAATCTTATAAGTATAAAAGAAGAAAATTATGTTTGCCCATGGAGGTGTCTTCTTTCCTGTAGAAAGTTTCAGAAGTAACAGCAACAATACAATGCCCCCATGTGGACATTTATGATTCCTTTAGATTTATTTTAAACGTATTTCTAATGAACAGATTCTGAATCAAAGGATGTGTGTATAGCTAAATGTGCAACTGGTACAACTCCTTTCGTATACATTTGCACTACAGAATACAGATGAACATAATTCCAAATATATCTCAGTTTTTTTCTTCAGACAAGTCCCAGCGAGAAAGGCACTGACATTGTGAATGTATATTCGTAAAGCCAGGAGGAACAGGAGAACCTGGCATACATGAACTGCATTTCAAGGCTTTCCTGTGTTGGACATTCATTCATAGTTCAGAGAGTCATTCATGTCTCCCTTTCTCTTGCTTCTCCTTTCTGGGAACGTAACTCCAATCTGTGTGTGACTACTGTGACTATTCAGTATTAAGCATTTGCCACAATGTGTTGTACAGAGCCCAATCTTACAAGGATTAACAGAAATAAAAAGATGATCTTTGCCTGCTTTCTTCAAAAAAAATCATAAAGGTCATCCCATTCCTACTATCAACTTTGCTTTTTAGCTAAAATAAATTCTTTTTTTAAAATCCAAACAGCTGTGGACTGCCAGTGATCATCTCCTTTACTGAAGCTAAACTAATGCTTCTTGTCTTGCCTCCTCCTCCCTCCTTTTTTACCTGGTCATTCCACGTGAAGTCGGGAGCGATGTTCAGCCGAACTCGGAGCACTGTGCGGGTGATTGGCTGGATTGTTGCTTCCATTATGATGGAGGGTATTTGATGGACACACTGTTTTACCTTTAACCCAATTTTCACATGATGCAGCATATGACCTGCCAAGAAAACATTAGGTGTAATGAATTTGCATTTCCAGGAAAAAGCATACAACCCTGACTTTCAAATAGACTTTTAGAGAGCGGTATTATTGCTTGCTTGTTTTGCTCCTGGGTACGTAAATGTCTGACTCTCTTGACCTGGCATGTCTGAATATTTTGTAATACTTAACTTGAATTAGTAATTTAGAGCATTGAAAAATCAGTATTAACCCCCTTGTTGGCTATAACTAAAGGGTTAAAATAACTATTAAGAATTCACACTGAAAATATTATGTCAAGCTAGTTCCCTCTTCTTCACTGACTTTCTGACCAGGCTCTTACCAAGGCATATAGTTCTTTTTCAGACCACAAATACCAACTTTTTACTTAATTTCAACTTCTACAATTTCTGTGTAGTGATTCAAAGCAGACAGAATGATTTCCATGAAACTGAACAAAGGTACTTAATAGGTTAAAAATGCACATAAGTAAACATCTCAGAGCATCTCTGATCTGTCAGAATACACCAGTGTGTAACTGAGACAAAGGAAAAATTAAATGTTGCAATTTTTTTAAATTTTCTATTGTAAACATGGTAACTAAGGCAATAAAGTGATTCTATTTATTTAGAAAAATGTCCTACTTGTATTTTACTGCTTAAATCTCTGTTCCCTTGCTCTTCATTTTGAATATAAACCAAAGTATGCAGCAGTAATTTCTTTTTTTACCGATATTATTCCACCTTCTGGTTTATTCAGGAAAATACGGCTTATTTACTACATTTTCACTGAAACTGCTATTGCGATTATGTGGAGCATATTTTAGATTTTAATTGTGATGGTCATAAATACTCCCTGTTAAAATTTACCTTACCAATTGCTACTGATATCTTCTGGTATCATTATGTGGTTCTGTGCATACTTACTCATTTAAATAAAACATTAAAAAAAATAAAAAAAAGAAGTCCTATGATTTGTATTATGTGCAAAGTGAAAAGGTGACACAAACCTTTTCTTGCAATTACAAGACATTTATGAGCATAGCATCTTGAAACTGCTATTATTTTTTTGTTGATACTGACTTTCCCTTTTCAGTTTCTCTTATTTAACAAATTGGCAGATAGATTTGTCTCACACAGGTGTTTATACTCTGAAGTAATGAATGCTGACCCTGCTTAAGAATCAACCCCCTGACCAAAAGTTTTAATACATATTTAATCAGTTTATTTTACACTCAGTAAAATAATTGCACTTCCAACAAGTGGGTTATTAAAAACCAAACCCCTTATGTCGGTACACTTTGATGATAGATGCAGTATTACAGCATACTTGCACAGAAACCAGCTTTTGCAATTAGAGGTAAAACTTCAGAAATCACGTTAAATAAAGGCAGATGACAAATATTCAAAGATATGACTCAAAAAAACCTATGTAGACCAGTATACTTTTCATGGAAAAAATCACTTTCTTTATCACAATGGGTGAGGTGAACTGTGTTTGTACAGGACAGCACTGAGGTTCTTTTACAATTATGTGTCAGGGGAAAATAAAGCTCCTCTCCCAACTTCTAGAAAATGTGATAAAACTCTTTTCCCCTAAGCCCCCTCTTTTTTTTTTTTTGGTAATCACATTCTAAGAAACCATCAATGGCATTTAGGAAATACTAAAACCCTCTGAACAAAAGCTGACTAACAAAATAGGCGTGTCTGAAAAAAAAATAAAAGAAGAAATTTTGCTTATTCTAAAATGTTTGTCATCTGCATTCTGAAAAAAAAGGGACTGTTTATCTCAGCTAACGCATTGATTTCCTGGCTTTCTGGAAACTCCATGGCTACATTGCAATAGCTCATAGATTGGTTTTGATCAGTTCAGGGTACCCTGGAATCCAGGATCTGTGCACACAACACGCTCTCCACCCATTTGATGCTTTCACCTCCCCCTTAGCCAGGGGCTGAGTTAGCCAGCTAGTTCCTGTCTTCGTTACTCTATCTCCAAGGTCTCAGTAAGGTTTAATAAGCAAGAAACACTGAGACTGAAACTAGCCCTGTGGAGTAAGGCAGTACTTGGAAGTTGTGCCATTTCTCATTTCAACACGGCTTAGAATTCAAAATAAAAATAAGGTGGCTTCCTTCACATGCCTCAGAAAGAGAGGCCAGACAGGAGGAAGTGTGCCAAGTAACTACTTCAAGAGATACACAGATCAACTTTCTTTGATATTTATAAGGCTGAAGAACATGAAACATCATTGTGTATGGTCAGCAGTGACCAATTTTCACAGTCAAATTCCATGTCTCATCTACTTTCAAACTACTTTAATATAAACCAAAACTAGACAAATTGCAGGTATATATAGATACATTTCCATCTTGTCAATACTGGTTCCAATATATTGAAGGAAGCCAAACTGGTTTTGTATTTTTACACAAAAGTTCCTGCTTCTCAAGTGAGGGTATGGGAAGAAAGAACAATTAAAAAAAAACCCCAAACCCAAACAAAAAAAAACCCCAAACTAAAAACAGCTCCACAAAACCGAACAACAACAACATAAAAAGACCCACTAATACAATTAACAGAAAAGAACACTGAGCACTAAAAGACATCACAAATTCATAAAAAATTAACAGATGAGAATTAAAAAGTGGTATAACACTGGTGAATAAAAAATTATAATGCTAGCACCTCAAATAAAATGCAATGCTTTTAATACATTTAATATTACTATATTAAAATGCAGTTAAAGTAAGCACCTAGAATTTTGTCACTTTTGCTTTAACTTATTAAATGAAAATACAGCCTCTAATTCTGCAAACTTTTACATATTTATTTAACTTTTTCCAGCCTAGATTAGGCACATAACAAAGTTTTCTAAGCTAGGAAAGTAGTTCTCCTGCAAATGAAAGAAATATTAAGTTAGACGTGACAGCTTCTAAGCAGTGGGTATGAATGGTATTTTTAGTCTAAAATTAGATTTTTCAAAAAATGGCAGTTTGGTTATCAACAGGTTGGCAATAGCAGGTGCAAATGAAGTCCAAATAAAAAAATAATACACTAAGGAAAAAGAAATGCATTGTAAGTGGGTTTTTTTTTCAACTTCAACCAGTTGATGGGCATTTTATGCACAACAATTTATACAGACTTCCTAGACATTTTCATTATGTCTATCAGTAGGCTTGTGGATTTTCTCATTATTGGGACAGTCAAATTCTTAAAAAAATTCCATTAAGGTTTTGTTGCAGCGACACCAGTGACAATGAATTCTCCATGTTGAATGAAAATTAATGTAGTCTTTCAGAAGAAGGCCATTAACGGATAGCATACCTGGATGTAAGAAACTGGTTTTACTATTTTTCATGTTAATTGTTAAAAAAGAAAAGGCCATATTGTGCCAACTGGCAAAAGTAAACAACTGCCTTTTATAGCAGTGTGTTATGTAAGGTGAACAGAAGGGCACACAGGTCAACATAAATATGTATATATACACATTTGCATGTACATACTTATCAACAGACACCTCCTTTCCATCTGTGTTCTGTGATGACTGGGACATGGGCTGGCCTTTTCCTCAGAGCTGTGCCATTTTACAAGCTGTGGAGACTGGAAAAGACCTTCTTTATTGGACAGACCATATTAATGTGTGGTACGTGGCTACATGGCTTCCAGACCAGAGTGGGAATACCGATGCATGGCTCAGTTTTAGTTCTTACTTGCCCATTGGTTTCTAAGAGTTTAAGCAGATCAGCCTTTCTGGTTTCTCACCTATTTCATCTTTTCTCATGTCCTTCAGCTTGTCTATGGTGAGGTTCTTCTCTTCCAGCTTGGAGAGGACGGATGGTGGTAACACTGAGAACTGCCTCAGAGGGCTCACCCAGCCCCACAGCCGCTTGTCAATGACTTTGCTGAGATTCAGTAGCCGATATGTCATGGCAGGCCAACGTTTCCTCAGGGCAATCTCAAAAAGAGCTCGAACAATACGAGCTGCATTCTGGAAAGCAAAAAGGAAAAAAGAGAAAAGCAAAACTGTTGTAATTCTCTCAATATTCTTTGTAAAATGAAAAGGATCCCATAGACTCATCTTTGACAAACCATAACAATTGATTTTTCTTTTCAAACTAATCAAACATTTTTGAAAACTATTTTTTCCATCACTGTCTAGTGGCAGAACTACCTCACGGCTGCATTCTGAAATCATGAAAAGCAACATGTGCAACCAATTAAAATTGTAGCGTCAGGTCTGCCATAGAACTTTGATCACAGTTATGCTAACATTATGGAGTTCTAAATTTATTGTGTATCAATCACTTCTGAAGCAAATTCACTTAATGTACCCCCCATATAAGAGACACCTGCAAATTCACTTAATATGGAAATTCTAGTTTTGTTTTTTTCCAGTTCACGCTACTATAATAGCATTCCATTTCACTCTAAATTTCACAACATTTGCACAGAAGCTTAACAGTAGTGACTTTTCAAAAACATTTTACTATACTCTGAGAATAGTGTATAACCAAACTGTACAAATATGCTTTGGACTTGGAAAAATAATTATTAACTTAAGTTTGAATGAGGTCAGTCTTATCCTGAAAACCCAAGTTAAGATATTTCTTTCATAAACTTTTCAAGCTGTATTATAAACTATGCCTTTTTTTTTTTCCTACCAGTATTATGTCTGGATTAGGAATTATGTTCTTGATTAATTGAATAGAATATAATCATTCCCTACTGGCTCTGCTATGCCAACAGGAATAAAAAATAGAAAATTATTTGGTTGTGATAGGAAGCATATGTTACTAAAGAAGCACATTCCTCTTATTAGAAAGGATGAATAATTTTCTTAAAAGTCACTATCCAAGTAAAAAAAAAAGTCACACTTTATAGCACTGGTTCCACAAGTATAGTTTATGAAGATTTGAGAAGACCATGTTGCCTCACTAAACATGCTATAAATGAGACAGACAAATAAAAGCAATTGCCTTGAAAGCAAAGATTAAAAGGATTGTACTGAAAATGATTTTGCTGTGCATGTACCACAATTTTTATGATTTGTACAATCAATTCAACATTTTCTCATTTATACCCATACGTACTACAAAATACAAACATTTCTGAAGAAGGTTATGCTACTTTGAAAATGTTGCTAAAGACTACCTATAATTTTAATTATTTTAATCTCATCTTTAGTACCAACTAAATGCAACTTTTAGATTAACTCTTTCCAAAGCAGTTTTGTAAGGATGAGACAAAAATAATTCTATGCAACGTCTTTGCTGACTGTTTTAAAAAAAAAAAAAAAAAGAGTGAGAGGCAGCTGGACTAAAAGGTACAACTTTTTGGGGGTCACCATTGTCTAAATAGATCTCTGTGTCCTGTCCCTCTGTGTACATGCCTGTGTGGTAACGAAACATGCTGTGTTACAATAACCCTTTAGGTGTCAAATGAAGCCAACAAACAAATACCTAGACTGGTATGTAAATCTGCACATTTTTTGCTAGCTTACATCTAGCAACAGAATTACAATAGCATGTCTTTCAGGAGTAAACCAAGGTACGTGAGTCAAACACGAATTATGTTTTGCAGAATAAAGTACAAAAACACACAAAGCATAAAAATAGATTATAGTATAATAGAAAACCAGATACAGACCAGTTTTTCACATTTAGAAGAAAACCCTGAAATTTAGAGAATGTAATTTCTGCGCAATCACAGTTAGAGCGACCAAATCTAAGACTACAGGGGTACTACAAACAAAAAAGGACATTCACAATTAACAAAATCTGCCATAGTCTTCTAAGGTAGACTTTTACAAGACTTTTCTACTCAAGTGTTACAGCTCACATTCATGCACAAGCACAAGGCTCTGATTTTCAAATAAACTTGTACAAAAATGAACAAAAAAGATGCAGATCAGGGCCTACTTGTATAATTCTAAATATTTGGGAGAATTAGAACAGCAGAAGACAGCAACAAATACGTAGAAATACTATTTTTACCTGTGCAACATATGCAGAATCTGAAATAAGGGAGAAGCTGTCCATCTCCCCTCTGCTAATGTATGTTTGAAGGAGGATATTAATTTTTCCATAATTATTTTCCACACCTCCTGGAGCAGGAAGTTCACAGAAATCATTCAGTAAGGTATCTAGCTCTTCTATTTCTTCTTCTCTTACCTAAAACACAATTATACATTATGAAGAGGCCGAAGCAATTTGATAAAAATTTTTACACTAAAATCAAATTTTCCTTATAACATTGTTATATTACTTTTAAATGGAGTTTCTAGTTTAAGGGAGAAAAAAAGAGAAGAAAAAAGCAGTAAATCCACATCATCTGCAATTTAGCTAATAGACCATAATTGAAACTATCTTAATAGGGACACAATTACATTTTGTTATTCATCACTATCTATTAAGGTTGCCATTGACATATAAAAATTTGATATGCCACAGAAATTGAATCCTGTGACCTTGCCATCCTTCATCTGATGAGATTTTATTTTTTATTTGACCAGAGTAAAACTTCTGTCCATCTGGATTAGGGCAATCTTGAATTAACATTAAATGTACTCATTATAGCTACACAGTTTGCATGCGGTATAATACATTTTTAAACTCAAAACTGTGAAGTACTATGATTCATCATATTAAAATTTTCACTGTTAATAAGATTAAGTCTTAATATGAGTAAAGAAATATTAATACCTATGGTTTGAATAATGCATAGCATTTCACAATCTAACTGATGACCCTTACGTGGCAAAACTAGCATAAATCTACATATTCTTTGACTTACTGATAGTCTGTTAGTGTAAAACTTATTTAAAGAGGGTAAATGTTTGGTCCCTGCAGGGAACCATCTGAAAGTAATTTTCATTTGGACCTGACTACCTGACATACCAAAGACCCTAAGACAATTGGGTTAAAATCCCCAACTTTATAGTCACTAGTCTCACAGGAAAGAAAGACATGAAGTACAGAGCCATCACAGATGACTCTACTTTCAGGGGAATACTATGCTCTGCTTACAACAGCATTTTTGATAATTTTTTTTCTGCTCTTGCAGAGCACAGTACAGGTCTAATCCTGATCTGTATTTCAGCTACTGGTGAGTTACATATCTCAAAATTCAGAGTTTTTAAAGCCATTACTGAAATGCAGTTAATTTATCACAAGTCACAATTCCTATCACATAGAGGCAAATCCTGAGTTATTCTTCTGAAAACCAGTTACTAATTTTAACATTCAGAGCTGCACCGCAAATGAATCACAAAAATCTGGAAATGATGGTGCGCTGATACCATGCCATATAAATCTGAGAAAGTAAACTCGAAAAACTGTGCTTTAGTCAAGAAGCATCACTACTAACTTTATTACAAATACAGAAACATATCACATCATATTTTCCATATGCTTTCCTTTTAAATATTAAATTACGCTAAATTTAGACCTAGTCAAGCAATATCACTATCATAAAAAAAAAACCCCTTCTAGCTTGTTCCATGTATGACTGTGAAACCTCACTGCTTATTATCTTCTATAATAGAAGAGATTACAGCAAAATAGAATTTCTCCATTAGATAAAGAGACGGTAATACCCAGACAATGTGTGCAAATATGTAAATATGTAGATGGTGGGGGATTCACAGTGCCAGCTCACAGAGCCAGGTGAATGAGAACCAGCTCTGATCTGCAAGTTGTATAATTGTGGTAAAATGGCAATGAGCCCAAGCTAACAAACCCTGTGGAGTTTGGCTCGTGCCTCTGTGAGACGGAAGCATTGGCAAACAAGCTCATGCCAGCTTGGAATGTATTGCCTTGAGTCCTACTCACACGGGAGGCAGAAAAGGAGGTGGGAATTGGACTGAGTACAATAGAACAGTATTCTTCTAGCCCACATAAAATCTCTTATGACAACTTTCTGGATTTCCGATCTGAATTTATGAGAATTTATCATTCTGCCAATCTTATATTGTTCCCTGCAGAAAATATATCAGCGTTCACTTCAGTGAGTCCTGCCTCCTTCCTGATAAAGCAAACTGTTCAGGGAAACATCCAATAATGCTTTCAACTTCAAACAGAAAAACGATCTCATCCCTAGGCATACTATTCTAATGGACACCTAGCTTCACCTGTTAGTAATTGAAGAGCTAAGAAGTTCTTAAAAGCATTTAAAAGAATTACTCAAAGATCCGTAACTAGTTGTTAAATGTGCGCTATAGTTTAAGTAGAACTATGTATAAATTTGAGTGAGAGCATATTATGTTTACTTAGAAACATTTTATAATGGTGCATAGAATTTAACAAAACTTGTGTCTGTAGACAATATTTATGGAAGATAAAGAAGTGTCTAGTTTCAAGACATTCGTTAACTTTACCTTTATCTGTTCAAACTCTTCAGCTTTTGATACTATAGCAAGAATATCGCCTTCAGTTTTATGAGCATCAAACAATTCATTGAAAGTCTATTAAAAATAAAAGGAATTGATTTGTCACTGAAAATAAAAACACACATATAGCAGGCAACAAAGAAACCTTAGCCAAGAGTTTAAAAGGCATATAAGGCTAAAATGGAAGTTATTGGAAGACCAGGGTGATGCAATTTAAACAGGAACAAATTCCATAATGACTTTTCAGCAGTTTCAGCAAAACAGTCCCTCCCAGTGCTTTGGCCACCCCAAAATCAAGAGACATGCAATGTGGTCATTTTAAAAAAAGTCCAGGACATATCTGACTGAATAAATGTGTGAGACTAATTATACACAGTGACAGTAAACAGTTAAAAATCATTAATGCTGAGTCTTTAGCTTTTATTCAAGAAAAACAGTTAATTTGCTAAAAGAGAAAATGTTTTAAGACGAATGTGTATGTCAAAGCAGGTTTCCAATACTACAAAATGTTGAACATATTTACAACACAATCTGATTACAGGGCCAAAAGTTGTTTGAGGTTGTCAACATGATAGAACTTTCTCCCAGAGAATGTCATCTGTTATCAGACACTACACTACAATGTCCTATCATGTACTAATGGTTGCAGACACTATGAATACCAAAATGTTTCTTACAATTCTCCTAAAAGAGTTATAAGGAACATTTCAGAAAGACTATAGAAATTTCAAATCTGACTTCACACTGGGTCTAATTTTTCAGTATTGCTTGATATTTAGTTTCTTTTTCCTATGTCCTCTCTCCCCATTTCAGTAAATATGATTTTAAAATACAGTGAACAAATCAGCTACATATTCTGTAATATCCTACAACTATTTTAGGTGTACGTTAAAAAAGAAGGAAAAAACCCTCCAGAAACATAACATCATCTTTTACCTCTATAGTATTGTATTTAATATAGTAGTGGCTGGCAGTTCTGCCTAAATCTGTTGAAGAAAAAAAGCCAGTCCGTTCTTCAAAGCGAATCATGCGGGCTTTGTCCAGTTTCCTGCCAACCTCAATAACCAGTTGTTCTCTGTGCTTTTCTAGACCTGGATCCATCTAGACATGAAACACATACATTTATTTGCATAAAAGATGTGTTAAATAAATAATTTGCTTGAGATAACCCAGTTATACAAAGTCAAAAATCTGATAAAAGGAAGGTACAGTTAAGTCATGATTTTAAGTTATGAAACTGCGTGATTAAGTCATGATTTCCTTGAGATCTCACTAATAACAGTTACATTGACATTACTGACCGAAACCTGTATGTACAGGACAAAATAATCAGAATAAAATTTCTTTTACAATTATTTGGGACTATCAGTACAATGGAGACCAATATTACCTATGAAACAGTAGCAGGATTATGAAACACATTTACACTGAAATTTTTGAAAGATGTTTTAATGATAACATATTCTTCCTTAAATTATCATTACTGTATCACTTCACAAAAACATGTAATCTTATGGCACCTTCTGCTTATGAAAATGGCTGAAGATATACCTTCCTGTGTAGCTGACATGAGGATGGCTTTAATTGCATTGACAATAGATTAAGCTTCAAACTGCATGGCTTAAATGTTTCCTAGCAAAAAAACTTTAGCATCCCCAAAAGCCTTTGGTAAGTTAATTGGGATATTCTAATTAGTGAGTTAAAGATGTACAGTAACATTCGTTTTAAAAGCACACCAAGGAGGTTCCTGTCCCAACACCACTTCTATTAATATCAAAGTTCAGGAACTTGGACATTTTGTCCAACTAACAATGCACATTATCTCATTAGTACATAAAAGGCTGGGCAAAACTCCCATCTGAGTAGGACTGCTGTATAATTGTGTGTTTCCACATCAGCCACCTGGGATACACACAATGACAGGGATGAGTAAAAAGGGATTCATAGTTACGTTAACCTTCTGGTGTATGTGCGCCTGAGATATGGCTCTAATTAGACAAGCAATAATTAGTTGAAAAGACTAAAACCCTGTTCTAGTGGACAGGCTTCTTATTTCAGGGCTCACATATAGTTCAGATTTCCTAGAGAATAAGTCATACCAGCCCTCTTGGCAAATCTGAAACAGATACATGACCAAGACACCAAAAAGGAGCAGGCTCTAAGAATTGTGCCTTAGTTTGCTCTCATTTTCCCTGGGTCAGGATTCAGTTTCACCTTTGTGCAGAAGTACATCATCTCATGGTTGGTGAAGCTGCAGACAAACGTAGTCATCTCCACAAAGCAGCTGCGAGACTAGTTCCTAATATTCCATGTTTGCCAGTTACCCTGAAGCTGTTTCTCCTTAGTTATGGCTTGCCTTAGTTTCAAGTCAAAAGCTAAGATGGCAAAGGTCTAGACTTCTTTTCTCAATAGTAAGTCATGCATTGAGGTCAAATTTCAGAGTAGAGTTGGTCAAAAAAAAAGTGATCTAGATGCCAGATGTTCAACATTTCTTAAAACTATTGTGGGGGAGAAATTAAAAAAATACCAAAATGACTCCCTTCTCCTTTGGCAGTCCAAAGTACCTACCAATCTTTTGCCTTACATAAAAGCTAAAGTTGCAACGGCACGTTAACATTTTTTTACAAAGTTTTAACTGCAAAGGAAAGGTCACCAACTTGGGAAAGCTGTGAAACAATATTTGACTTTAGAGAATCCATGGTTAGAACCCTTATTGTTGAACTTGCATAATTAGAAATCCTCAGAATAAAGGATCCAGTCTAGACAGCTTTAAACCATTCTCTTTAAAAAGAGCCTTGGCATGTACACAGTAAGAAACTGAGCAGGTCTGGAGTATGCATATGGAAATTTAAGAATGCATGATAAAGTACATTATTATCCACACTGTTTTTTCTGACTTACTGAGAGAAATGTTGGGCACAAGTTCCTTTAATTTTTAATCTAAACATAAGTTTTATGGTGATAAAAAGCTCTGCTTAACTGTGGGAACACCAAAGAGTGGAACCAAAAGGAGGAGAAAACTGACAAAGGAGTTTATTTAATCCTGGCACCTTTTCATTGCATCCCCAGAGGTATGACAAAATGCCTTTAATTCATACTACAGGCTTCACTAATACAAAATTTGCATTTGCCTCACTTTTTCCTTCCACTCTTTGTTTTCTCTTGCTGCTACTCATCATTAATTTTGGTCATTTTCATGCATCAGTAAGAGGCATTATTGGCATTTCTGGCAAACAACTTGAAAAATCACACATCAAAGCAGTGGACCTGCAGCAGCCTGCTCCTGGGTGTAGCCCAGAAAGATCCTGAAGACAACATGTGGGGTACCAAAGATGTGCACCCCATTGTGTGGGTGCCCTAAAATAATTACTGGATGTGGTGAGTACCAGTGGAAAGGGAATGGGGAATGAGTTTGCATTATCTCAGTCTCATCGAACAGCCTGGAAGTGTGATCCACAAGGGATATAGGGATTCTGGCGGGATAACACAGACTGCCAGTAAAAACAAAGATAGAAATTGGCATACTGCAGCATTACTAAAATACACTAAGACATCAGTTATGAATGGTCTAACTGACCAAAGGTTTGTTTATACCTGCATCTGGCACTATAGCATCCATATACTCTCTATCACACGTAAGTTTTGACGTTTAAAACTGGTTTATCTAGAAAACAAGGGGATTTGCATTGGTTTTGCTCCTACAAGAATGGGTAACACTTCACATTGATATAATTTGTTACTGCCTTAACTCAAAAATATGAGTATCTAGTAGTAGCACATAGAATCAAAAGGAGCAGAAAGAAGGTAAGCGAAAGAATATAACAAGTGCTGGCAATCCTCACTTTCTCAGCAGCTAAACAGAAACACTAGGGCAGGGAGAAGGGGAGAAACTCCTGTTAATTTTTTAAAAAATTTATTTAAAATATTTCTGTTAGTGTTTTATTGCTTTTTGCATCACTTATTATCAACATGGTTACATTTCTTTTAATCTAGAAATTGATAGTGTAAGAAAAAAAGGAATTTATATTAATGGGACAACAACATTCTTCTCACTAGCAAATCAATTTTTGCTTCTCATTTATCTATTATTTTGTGGTTTGTGTTATATACTGTTATATTAACATATGGTAATGTACTATATGGCTTTTTATAGAAAAGAAATTTGAGATGACCAGAGGTCTAAAGGTGTCTGCAGAAATTTCCTTAAGAAATAGCACACCTATTTCCACTGCAGTTTCCACTATCAGAGACAAAAAATATAAAAAAAAAGTCTGCTGACATATAGTTCTGTATGATCATATACCATGACCTAACACACTACTGCTCACAATGAAATAAATTCCAAAGTCACGAAATGGATTCTTGACATGAAATAAACTGCAGTTGCCATACAGTTGTGAGTTTGACCTGCATTAGGCCCAATTAACTCTGTCTAACTATGTTAACATTAAATGCTTATAAACAGCCATACAAAGAAAAAGGTAATAATAGTTAGATAACCTGTAAACTATTAATCTTGCTAAAAATTACAGATAATGGAAAAAACCTGGAAGAAACCCCGTATATAAATGTGCTCGGATTCGTATCACACCACGTTTGTAAATAAACAAAAAAAAATTCCAAGTAAATGAATAAAAAATCTTATGAGTAATAAATCATACGAAAGAAAATATCACTCAATTAAAAATGTCATTTTATAATTTGTAAAATATTATGCCATGAAACACTCTAAAACAAAAGCTGACAGGGGTGAGGGGGAATTAAGCAACTCAAAAATGCTTTCTTTTATCATTTATATCTTTTTATCATGTATATATAGTCCACAAAACTGAAACACTGAAAACAGCCTAAGTTACAGTAGCTGTGTGAGAAGAATGAACGTGTCCTTTGGAGCATAACTTGACCAGTTAAAATGTATTTTTATGTGAACAGAAGGGGCCTCATAATTCAGTGTTAAAAACACTCTGCTACAGAAAATATCTTCCTTTTTCTAAGCACTTTAAAAGAATTGCTGACGTCAGGTTAAGTAGAAATAGCAAATATTTATCCTCACATCAGGGAAGGATTAGAGACTCAGAACAAGTTACAGTTTTTTTTAAAATGCATTTTATACCTGATAAGCTTTGTGACTGATGCCATATACTAATGGATTTGCTCTCATCCGTACATAAAGATAAGTGTAACTTATCCACTTTACTGCTTCTTCCACATTAGTTACCGTGCCAAGAGCAATCTGGAAATAGGAAAAGAGACAAAATTAAATATATATATTACAGCTGTACATAAGTACGTGGCTGAAAACACATGGAATTCAGAGTATTAGCACAAGATTAAAGAAAGTGTTGGGATATTTCCAATTTAAATAATTTTGAAATAATCCTAAAACAATAACTTAAGCAATTTGCACAACTTTATCTTGTGAACATGTAATAACATGGATTGCTTTGACAGAGTACTATAGATACAATGACCATAAATGATCTTTCCTACTCCACTTACGATTTTTACATTTAAAAGATGTTATCGAGCAAGCTTGCTATAAAAATAAAAAGACAAACAAACCATAATAATTCTGTAGTGGAAATGGTCAAGGCAATTTAAAGAAGAGTACTTGAAAAGTATCTGCATTTAAAAAATTAATTTCATCATGCCAATGTGGAAGCACTATCAGGTCCTAAACAAAATGATACCAAAAATCTTTAGGTTTTTTCCTCCTCATACTTGACAATCTCTTTAAACAAAATTGTTATAAATAGTTTTCTCCTTTTGTAGCTGCAAGTCAAACATACAGGTACCTGCTACATTTTTGTTATATCAAAATATAACAAAATTGAACAGGTAATATTCACATAAATATATGAAAACACATTTATATATATTTCAAGGTTAAATCAGGTATACCAAACCATTTTTTGCACTAAGTGACTTTTTTATTTTTTGAAAATTCAGTACTTTTATTACCAAATTGTTTACCACACACATATTCTTACTTGATAACTTCAGCTCTATTCTGTACTGGTTACATTCACGAGAACCATTTTACCACTTAACTCCAGTTAACCTGATTTTACCAGAAGAATTTAATATTTCCTGCATGTCCCATGAAAAAAACTTCTTTGGTTGTTGCTGGTTGTTAAGACAAGCAAAAGTCTCTCTTACCAAAGTTCTGTGATCCATTACTACATTTTTTAGGTTATTTTTGTTTTATTGGTGTTTGGATTTCATATAAATCTTCCATGTGACTTGGCAGAAATAATAATTTAAAAAAGCCTATACAACTGAGTACATATGCATGTCCAGATTGAAGTACCTAGACCTTAATAACGATAGTAACATTCTTTTTCAAAAAACATAAATATCTGGTAAAAAATAACAATGAAAGCCGTATCTGCCTTAAGTAAACTTAAATCCAGCAAAACCTTGTTAATATCAATGTCTAATAGCACGGAGTAACCCTAGGCTTTGCTTAACACATTTTTCAAGTGGTATTTTGTTCTTCAAAAGCGTAAGGAGGTTGGAGGAAGTCCCACTGTATTTCTTTTCAAAGCATATAGCTACATAATGCACTGAAGTAGCTACAAAAGCATTCAGTTCTTTACAGACTACTACAGGGAGAACATGGAATAGAGCTCCCAGGTTACTCTTACTTGATTTGTACGCAGGTTATTTGGAGCATTTGGTTTCTTTGCATGACTCAAATATCTTTCAGTCCACAACCTGAAATAACTTAACAACATTGTCCAATAGTAGCATTTTCAACAATCATTTTCACAATCATAAAAACATAATATTCTTGTTGAATACCATGAAGTCCAACAAAAAACGAAACAAAACATCCCTCACTTTTTCTTTGCCTCATTTGTTCAAATATCTTATTCTATTGCTATTCTATTCTATTCTAATTAACTATTTTAATAAATTAAAAACAAAACAGAAGAAAAAAAATTGTGAAATACGGTTGAGTTTCAGATATGGTACTGAAATCTAATCCTGCACTTTCCTTCTCCCCCCAACTTCAATAATATGCAGTCAAAAAACCCAGAGTAATTTCTAAATATTTGCTGCCATCTAGTGTTCAAGCAAAGTTCCTATGGACTGAAAATTTATGCTACATTAAAACAGCATGAATGATCCAAGTTTCCAGCATCTCCTCAACTGTGTATTAGGCATTTAGTTATAGATGGAATAATTGGAGAGTAGAAATATTTACTGTCTTGACATTGTATTGTCCAATTGCATCAGGTGTCATAAAACACTCCTGATTTTCGCAGCTCACATGTAAACAATGGTGTTTCATCACTCATAGAATGCAATTTTGAGTACTATATTTAACCAACTCGCTGTGTAATTTTAAATTACAGAAATAATAAACATCACACAATGTTAACTAATTTTGCAGTGACTGACACTGCCATCATTGGGAGATGTGCTTAGCAACATTTATTGTTATTTATTTTCTTTTTGCCCCCTTTTTTTTCAACCAATGCGATGCTGATGCAATCTGTTACACACACACAAACACACACTCACACTTTGATCAGAAGGTATGAACTAAAACTCTATTTGAAAGTCTGACTCTAATATATAGTATATCTACAAAAGGCCAGGGATTGGGGGAGAAGGTTGACACCTCTCCTCATCCTATTGGTCAAGACAACTGTCCATCAGCTGTCCATATCTCTAAGAACAGGAATGTAAACTACTTGAAGTTATGATAAACATTTGCTAGTGTTTACAGACCAGAGCGTGAGAAAAAACCCAAAACATAAAACTGTGAAACAGAAGAGAAGGCTGAAAAAATCAGGGCGACACGATGCCACAAACTTTATCAAGTTGAATGATATTTCAGAGGAGGTGGTTTTGATTTTCAAAAAAAGTGTAAACAGATATAAGTAGCATGGCTTCTGAGGGGCAGTTTTTGAAAAATTAGGTTTTTTTCTCTGGTATTCCTGTAGATTAGAAAATGGCATAAAAATATTACTGATAATACAAACTGAACTCATTATATAGCATAATACATTCTTTTGTACATATATGCACTTTTTTTACAAATATAATGTCTATTTCTGTTGTATAATTGAGTCAGACTACACAAAGAAAAATTTGTATATATGAATCAAATATTTTTTGTTAAGGTAAGAGAGCAAGAAACCTTTCTTACAACCTAATAAGCAATTTTCTGTTTCCTTTGGAAAGGGGTGGATTTTAAATTACTATTTCAGCACCATAGGACTATGGTCTTCTTCCTGTGAAGCTTTTGAAATAATTAATGCTACTAGAATTGTCCCAAATCGGACAGAATCTCCTGTGCTTTGTGGCATACCCAGATCAGCCATTCAGTCATCCAGCTCCTGAGTGATTTTTTTTTTAGGAAGGACTCTGAAGGAATTTTTCATCTCTTCTGAGAATCCTTTCTTTCAAGGCAAAAGATTAAGAGGTCTGTCCAGACTGAAAAAGTCACCATGTTCTACATTCCTGGCTTCAGAGGAAAATCGCAAGCACATGCAAGTAAAGGCACACACCCTGAGGAAGGTATACCCGCTGTCCAGCACTGCAAATCATTTCTTAAACTCTCTGGGGAAAGGAGTCATCCCAGCCACAAGCTGGAGTCCAGCTGTGGTCGTCAGGGAGGGCTCTATCAGGTGGAAACCATTAGGGAAGGAATGGTGACCTGCATCATATGAGCAATTGATGATAGTTCCCAGATAAGTTAAAGTTTATGGTCTAATTAAACCACATCCCCTGCATCTTATCTTTCTTCCTGTATTTCCAGAAAAGACAGTCGTAGGTATTTTCTGTTTGCCAGCTGCCCCAGGACTTGCTCCTCTCAACTAAGGACCTTAACCAGCTGTTTTATTCCTTTTTTTTACATTCTATTATGCCCACTGGCAAAATTTCAGCAAAAAAATGGAAAAGGGCATCTCCATGCCTTCGTTGATCATTACTTATATTTACACATTTACTATTCTGCTTATTTTTAGGAGAAAAAACCCCCAGCAAAACCAAACCAAAACTCAGAGCTGTAGGAGAGAATTCACAGTGGACTGACATATTTATATACACATTCAAAGTCTTAATTTTGGTGTCAACTCCATGGAGTTGGATATATTTCAGCTTTTCCCATTCTGTGGTTCTCCTTAAAAGAAAAGCACTGAAGCATCAAGATCAGCTGTCTCTGAGGTTAGATAACAGCAAGTGCTGAAGGGCAAAACATGGCAGTGAGGAAGAAGAATCATATAAATTTCTCTTAAATTCTTTACTATTGCATCTCAAGGTCTTTAATTAAAGGTATTGGCTTTGCACTTGATATCTTTAAATGATTTATTATTCCAGTTTTGGTAACTTTTCTGGTTAGAAACAGTTCCCTGTAGAGAGTTCCACTGTCTAACCACCCAGCTGACATACTTTTGTTTTCTAAACCTGCCACTGGCTCATTGCAGCCAAAACATCCTGGTTCTTGTCCCAGGAGAGATGCAACGTTTTGCCATATTACTTCATTTATTACTCACAAAACTCTGTCATATAATCTTGATTTGTCTTTGTTCTTTCCTGAAGCATAAAGAAAAATTGGTGGGTTTCTTTCCCAGAAACTGATTTATTCCTTTGCCCATCCTCTCTGAAAATTTTCTGCTTCTAGAAAATTATTTTTCATATGGGGATTAGAAATACTGCAATTTTTTTTGCACTATTGCCCAGATTTTCTCTCCTGTACCACATAAGTTTAGGTGCAAAATGCAAGGCCTGGATTCCACTTAGCAATTGTATGGCTAGGATTATATGCTGTATTACCACAAATATCTACATCATTCTTACCACCCACCCATTTCTGCCAAGAGACCTGGCCTACATAAAAGCAATTTCATATTCTTGTGGAAACATTAAGTCTTCCCATACTTACAACTGCTGCCTTCATATTATCAGCCCTTCTTTCAGCTACTGGTGTGTTCATAACAAATTAAGAATTTAAACAATTCAGCTGTGCTTCTTGCCTTTTATTTGTTTCTCTTTACAACTAGAGAATAAGCATTTGGATTTCCTGAACGACCTGTAATAAAAGCAGATTCTGCTCCTACAATATGTTGTTTTATTATCCATCAGTGCAGATTTCCTGGTGCTAACAACAGGCTCTGTTATAGAGAAGATGCAAGTGGTCATCAACATACTTGTCTTTATTTGTGTAACCAATCACTCAAAACCCATGTATTTTGTATCCAGACAGTGCTTTGTTACTACCAAAGGGCAGAATATGTCTAAAATTGAACGTGCTTCCCAAGACTATATACAGATTCATATGATGGCATATATTTTAATTTTTTTTTTCCAGAATGGTGTAGCCTATTGGAATAGTAATCTCCAGATAAACATGTCAATTTCTTCTAAACCACCTGTATCTTTCTCAGAGAATTCCACTATCATAGATCAAATCAGCATACAGAGAAGTTTAGACTGACTCCAATTGTAAGAAAATGATAAATTTACTTTCCAAAAATACAAACAGCTCCTTGTCAGTGCTCATAATATTGGTTACCTGTAATCTGGCAGGTACTAATTTTTCCTGTATGTTACGACAGGAGGATAAGTAATATCACATATGTTGCTTTCATGCCCTTGCTATACTACTGTACTCCACTGCTGTTTCTACTATCATTTATCACCGTGATTAACAAAATTCTGACTGCATCTTCAGCTTCTGTAACTGAATCTCTTCATGGAATTTGGGGTAATTTTAAAGCCATGAGTACACTATTCTTTTCAGATTGCTACCACCATGCAAAATCAGAAAAAAAGACTAACTTTCAAATATTAAAAAAAAAAAGAAGTAGCAAACTCCTCTGCTGTGAAGGAAAGCCTACTCAACCCTTGTTTCATTGTCTACCTCATGTATCTCAAAAAAACCCCCACAGCTCTCCTGTGACATCTGGCTGGACTTTTTCCATGTGAAAAGACACACAGTATCCCAAGAGCAGATAACTCTCATCTGACTTACTGGGGTGCTGAACAGCAACCACAGATAGTCCTGACCTACACAACCAACTTTAGGATGTAAATTTTTATTGCTAATGTGTAGTTGCTACTATGCAATTTTAAATGACTGAAATTCCATCCAGTTCCACTTAGAGAATATTCAGAGGTGTCTATCTCCAGAATCATTAAGTGTTGTCAAAAGGAAATGATTAGTGATTGAGAGCAATATAACTGCCTGCTGCAAGTATGCCTTTCCTTTTATTTTTCCTTTATTTTTTTTTTTTTTTGGTGGTAGAAAGCGATATGGGTAAATTGCAAAAGACACGAAAAGCTAAAATAAATATCTAACAATTGTGTAGATAAAATAATGAGCATTTTAAAAGACTATTTTTAATAGACAAAATAAACCTCACATCTTTCAAAATGATAAGCAGTTTTATGTCACTGGACATTTCCGTTTAGCTGAACTGCTTGACTTAACTGAAAAAATGTCTAGTGCCTTTGAAAAAAAAGTTAAAGCCAAGTCCATTGTTCTTCCTACACTGCAGTGAAATATGTGAATTTGGTTACATATAGAAAGACAGGCTTTAATTTTTTGTGGATTTTACTTTTCAGATACGCAGAACACTTACTAGATTCTGAAAAACTGCCTCCGATTAAAAGATAAATGCTGTGTTGCTACAGTTTTCTCTTAATGGTATTTTGACCCTCCATCCTACTTTGAATACCTACTATCATTTGTAAAAGACCCCCCATTTTCAGATATGCAGCAGTTCACTTAAACCCAAACACCTACACAGTAACAGTAACAAAATATGTACAATGAAAATTTTATGAAGTGTGACACTATTGCATTTTTGTTTCAAATAATGTCAATCCTTTAAAGTTTGCTAGTTTCTCTAAACAAATCAAAGGTTACCTCTGCATTTAAGTTGTCTGCAAGGCTTTCAAGAAACTGGCTTTCAATTGGGTTCTGCTGTGTAAGAAGAGTCAGGTAATGACTGAGTTTATCATGAGTTGTAATAATGATGCCTTCTCCGAATTTGTCAAACTGAGGCCGTCCAGCTCGACCAAATATCTGCATGACATCTAAAATTCCAAGGTCAACAAAGGAGCCTCTTTTTGCAGCATATATTTGTGTTCCCTGGTTGAGGAAAAGTTAATAAAAATTAACATAAATACACATGGATATAATCCTGATGAGCTGAATACTGAAATTAGGCAAATATAGCATGATTTCAGAAGTGTACTTTAACTAATCCTTTCATAATCTTTGATATATTTAAATCTTTACTATACAAACTAAACTCCCACTGGAGAGAATCAGTTTAATGAGATATAAATAACATTTCAAGTCAATCAGATATTTCCTCTCCAGGCCCAAAATTCACAAGAGATCTTGCCATCTGTACTTTACAGGTTTCTTTTGAGACAGATGCAGAGTAGGGAAGCTCTTACCTTAATAACAACAGCATGAGCAGGCAGATTGACACCCCAAGCAAGTGTAGCTGTACAAACCAAGACTTTGATATGTCCATTAGAAAACAAGTTCTCAACCAAACTTCTGTCTTGCCGCAGCATTCCTGCATGATGAATACTGAATCCATCTGGAAACAGCTCGCGTAGCTGCTTATTTCTGGATCTCTGTACCTAGAATGGACAAGAATAACAATTAAATTCACTTCTAATTACAGTACAAGAAATGTTGTATTAAAATATACAGGAAAAAAGTTGAATATTATTATGAGCCATAAGAAAGAAAGTATTTCTATTAAGATTGGGCATGCTTAAGATTTCTATTAAGTAGGGTATGAGGTCTGTGAGCTTTATTTCTGGGTGCTGGCCTTATCATGCTTCATCTAGAGTGAACACTAACTCTAAGTTATGAAAAACTAATATACTTCTCTAATTTGCCACAAACACTTCTGATTTCCTGCATGTCTTTTTCCATTCCTACCTGCTGCACTAAGTGCCTTCCAAAATCAATTGCTGCTAAATATGACACCAAAAGGGTTGTGGCAATGATGATTCTAATCTATCTCTAAACTAGATTTATTTATATTTCTCCACGGAGAATCTCTACTTTTCCATAAACCACATGAAGGTTAAGTAGTATTTGACTCTCACTGTATTTTCAGCTGTGCATATTATAGTGAATTAATTCTAGATAAAATTAGATTATTATTGTTGTCATTGTTGATGTTGTTATATCTTCACATTTACCATTTCCTGACACACAGCCACTGAAAATTTGATTTATGGGATACAGAGTGGGTAAAGCAAAGCAAAACATGGTTCACAGTACTGGCAAATTGCCAAACATGAACAGTCTCTGCAAACACAGAAATAAATAGGGAGATGGGAATGCAATTATAAGAGGAGGAGGACATGAAAAGAAAAATATTGTAGGAAAAACACATTTCTCAGTTTCTCAATTATCCAGCTTCTCAATATCTGATCTTTCCTCCTTTAGCAGTAATTATTTACTATTCATTTAAAGGAAATCAAACTCAGCTTTTAAACTACACACGACTTTTTGGTAAATTTAATTAACTGCTGCAGTGCTTAAAAACGAATAAATGATAAATTGATAAAGTGGCCCTGCAGTTCATGAAGCTTATTCTTCATGAGCTAGCAAATGGAACCAAATATTTCATAAAGAGCACAGATGCGCCAAGGTTTGCATTTATTGATTATCAACAACAAATTCACAGAGGGTTGTGGAAAATTCACTTCAGCTACATACCTAACTGTGACACAGAAACTTGGATTGATCTTGATTAGATCTGGAACTTGGTGTAAACATTTAACTATGAATTAGCTCTTTTCTTAAATAAGTGATTAAACAACAATCAAAAACTTCATTTTTTAGTAGAACTTCTTGTATTGGTGTCACATTCCTATTTTATATGTAATAAGGTATCTACTTTTCAAAACCCACAGTTATTCAATAAAAAAAATTACACTTTAAATATTATAATCTCATCTAAAAAAGCAGAATCCTGCTCTCAAATACTCACAATATAAAAATTGCATACCTTTGTAACTTGATTTCTTATGTTGTTTAATGTATTGAAAGACAGGGCAATATATAAATGGAAAGCTAAGAATAGTAGAAATGTATACTACATATAGAAGAAAACTATTTGTTTATGGTTTTAGGAATTACAATTTCATCGGTTAAGAGAAAGGAACTTGTGAATACGTAAAAAGAAAGAGGAAGGAGAAAGGTTTGTGATAGAAAATGTATAAAGACGTGGCAATGCTAGTCTGACTGTAATTCAATACTTACAAGCTTAAGCTTGTTCAAAAATAGGTAGGTACACTTACATGTAACCATCTTGCTGCTTTTAGAAAGAATAAAAAAATAGTTCTAAAATCTACCACATATTCTGAAGCAAGATCTTTGTAATATTTAATATGTACAGGTTCATTTATTGAATCTGTGAAGTTCTAGACTTCCAGGTGACACAGCTAATAGGCTAGAAAGATAAGAGTTTTTTTTTTCCAAGACAGAAGATGATGAACTTTTTCAAATGAAAAAAATCACAGCTCACTTTTGACATAGGAAAAAACCAAATGCTGAGGAAATAAAATTACTATTTATTCTGGATGATTTTATTAACTGCACAGAAATTGAATTAATTCCCATAAATTTGTGTTCACTTTAGATTACAAAGATACAAGGCAAGGTAATTCGAGAACAATGATATAATCCAATTTTATAAAAGTTCACTTGTGAAAATAAAGTAAAAAAATAATTCCCATATCGCAGTGATGCCTTGAAAGATTGCTCACACAATGTATCATTTAATGGCAGCATACCTGCTTCTAAAGAAACTTTTAAAACTCTTGTGATAATGAAGTGCATGGGTATTGTATTTAATCTTGATTTTAATGGTAACAGAGACAACAAAACCAATAACTGCTAAATAAAGGATGTGAAACTATAAAAAGTTATATTGCTTCCACCTTGTTCTATTACAGAATAAAACTAAGACGTTTTGCTTAAAATTTATACAAAATGTTACTAAGTGCCTCAGGTGTATGGAGAAGTTGTTACTATGAGGTGTAGCATTGGTCTACTGATTAGAATTGATTTTCTTTCCCCTCCCTTATTGCTCAAGAGGGCTGTAGATTTATGACCTCTGCTTACATGTGTGTGCGCATCTAAAACAGTATGTGTTAAATAAATTCACAGTTTAGCTTGCTGCCACCTATATTTCTCCTTTAAACGTCTTGAATTTCATGCAATTCTTGATTAGGACACATTAAACATGTCACAATTAGACATAGAAAAATTTCCTGCTTAATTTTAATGAGAAATGATGCATAAATAGCAGGATGAAAAAAAAATCCAACTTTTCTACCAAAGACTTATGAAAGATAAAACACTTTCTCATCCTTTTCATGCATCTGGTATCACAAAGGTATCATTATTCATAACAACTATAAGGTGAAATATTCATACAGTGAACCAAAGAATGAAAATTTTAATAGGCCTAGAGATACCTTTTTCATAGTTTATATAAAAAGAAGGTAAAAAAGAGCAATAAATCTTGATTATGAGAAACAGCTGCCAATAAGTGAATTATCAAGCAGCTTCTTGATAAGTGAAATATGCATTTTTTTTTTTTTAATCTCCAATTGCTACCTTCATCTAGGATAAATTGATCATCACTACTTGCTATGATTTTTTTTTCTTTCTGTAGATTACTCATTTTTCTTCTATGCTTGCTCATTTTAAGATATTGCTTGAAATTCTGCATTTGGGTGTTTATTTCCTACTAATAATGCAGTTTTTGACTCATGTATTTTCTTTCAATAACAAAAATGGCACAGGCTATTCTAGCATTTTTCTCACGATCTCCTTCCTATAGCAAACTTCATGCTTATGACCATATGACTCAATCATTGTAACTTCCTTTCTGTGGAGTTCACTACAGGGCAGCACTTGCAGTTTGTTCAGAATGCACCATTGTATTTGTTCACTGGTTTGAGCAATTTCTGAGCAATCTATTCCTCCATTCTCTGCACTGTCCTGACACCCTGCAAAGTAGCAGCTCTTAATTTTGAGGCCTCATTAGTCTCACTTGATGAGTGTTGGAGCTCAGATAGCACAGACATCACAGACACCGACACCAAACAAAGTAAGGAATCTTTTGCTGCAGCCTTCAATGAACAGCAATTATAATTAGCACTACTACTGTGTGATGAATACGGTTCAAGTACATCCAAGTAACTATTTTGTAACTTTGCTCAAGACATCAGAAAATGTAATTTGTAGGCTTACCTAAATTGTTTCAAGTCCCAACAAGACAAAAGCCTCCTCTGCCTCATTCATATTACTAAAACGGCTGAATCTGCTCTGCCTGGTTCATTTTAAGAATACTGACTGTCTTTCAAAATTTATGAGCTCAGGGTGTCCCTCTACTCCACAAGTAGAAGTCAGCTGACAGCAGCAGAATGAAAAAAGGGAAGTCGAAGAGTCCATACATGGGCTTATTCCTGTTCCATAAATATAAAAGAACTAAGTATGAGAGAAACAGAAAGAAGTGATCAAAGGATTGCATGATCATTCACCATTTTTGCTCTTCAGGATTCACTACATTCATATTGCATACTAATTTACCTATATATGTAAAAGTTTTATTCTTTTATTTTCAACTTCTGTTTCAAAGGGGAGAGATCAAAACTTGTATGGTGTAAATAAAACCACAAGAGGTTTTCTTTTACAATATGAGTTCAAAATATAGTCAATTTTTGTTATGGGAAAAAAATATAAGACTCCTTTATATGCAGTTAGAGAAGTACATGAAACCTAGAGAAAATAGCCATGAAAGATAAGCAGTAATGTTATCTGAGAGTTTATGACAACAATAATATGGAGAAATACAGATTTGAGTGTAAAGGGAGAAAAATGGTATGCATTTGAGATACAATGATTTTACTTGAGGACTGTCCTTTTATGAATTAGAACAGTTATTTATCTTATTCCACTTGTATCGTCTGCATAATATTTAAGCTATCAGCAGCTGTTGCTAGGACAAGGATAAAGCAGCATTTTTTGGGGTAGCAGTAATATAATATTCCTTGCTCTTTCCCGGGAACAGAGGCATGAGCTTCACTGACTGCTCACCCTGCAACTGGGTCCTTGTGAAGAACCCAAAAACTACTGAGAGCTCTTCTCACAAAGGTGATGCACATGACGTAGCAGATCATTCCTGCAAGGACGCAAGCTGCCCAATATGCTATTCTACTTAATAAGTATGCAAGCTCATTCTCTACACCTTCACTTTTGTAATGTATCTAACTATTCACTTTGTATAGTTATCCTGAAGTAGTACCTCTGTTCAACACTTACTCTTTCACTGGGATATAATTAGTTGGTACCTGGCAAGACATTATTTGAAGATGGTAATTCTAACAAACAAATGTGAATCAGTTTGAATTTCTCCTGGAAGAGTCACTAATCTAATTGTCTCCTTCTGGCAATTTAAGTTCACTGTATTAAAGTTAGAAGTTTTTAAACCTATGAGTTACTATCTGATCAATTTACTGATATCACCTCAGTTAGTTCTGTAAAGTGCTTTAAAAACACCTCTGAAGGAGAAAGAAAGGAGAGTAGTGGGACTGCTCCAATCAGAACAGTTAAATAAGAATTCCTGTAAATTATACTTTGATTCTCTTTTTGATTCACAAAGGAAGGAGGTGTAAGGCAGAATTTCTGGCACATTTTTTTCTATTGCCCTGGCCTTACCACTGATCCTAACTTATTTATTACATCAGGTTGTGTTTCATCCAGTTGGTACCTTAGGGAATGATGACTATCAGTAAAAAAGAGATTGGCATGGTGTCCAGAAATGTCTTGCTTTTTTCAGTGTGTTCTTTTTACAATTCACTGTTACATCATAGCAGCCTCGTCTTTTTTTCATTGGAAAAGTTACACGGTACATAGAGAATGAATTATTCTATGGGAAAAGGAGGAACAGCCTTCAGATTTAAAAATTGAGCAAGAGGTAAATGTTTAATGTAATCTTTGATTCCTCAGGTTTATAATCTATAATGCATTAGACAGAAGTGTTTACAGACCTCACTGATCAGAGAAGCTAAGGAAATGTAGCATAATGTTTAAAATGTCGCACTTTTGAGCCAGCCAGACAAGCCAAGAACAAAAGAAATGTGGATGCAAGTCTGACCATGCCCAAATGATGGATTTACACCAACTCACCGAGGAATTAGGCTAGAGGATATAGTTTCCAATAACCACACTGCCTAGCAAAAAACACCTACAAAGCAAAAAAAATGTCTATTTGTAGAGACAATACACTACCTCAACTTGAGCCAGAATTTTATAACATGGACCTAAGTAACCTAAGATTTTACTTCAAGCCAGACTGCAGTGCCTGTTTTAAAACTGAATAAATTACTGATTCTCAGAAAAAAGAGTTTTAGAACTTAGATTGAAAAATAATTCCAGTAGTAGGTTTAGACAGAAAGGAAAAGTTCATTATAATAATCCAGTTTAAGCACCACTTTTCAGTGAAAATAACAATATTTTTTATGTATTGTACAATGATAAGTGTATTTCTCTTGTTTATAGCAAGCAAAATAGAAATTATACAGAGAAATTCGTGTACTGCCTCAGGATGTTGAAAATCGGGACTTCTCCAGATCCGTGACACTAATCTGAGACTGAATAATCTCAAATCTTATTAAGACAAGTGTCAAAACAGTTTAACAACATGAAAATGTACATCAATTAAAACTGAATTAATTGTATAATATCACAATTTTAAATTGCATGCAAAATCATTTTAGTCAAAATCTTTCTCATCAATTTGGAATTCAACCACTCTCATTCTGGGAAAGAAGTATGAAACATGTAAACTACAGCAAAGTATCTAATTGTCTCCATATTTTAAGTCAGTAAGTCCTGTTGTCATATTTGTTAACCACTTGGAGTACACAGATGAACAAAACATCCATCTTGGTCTGTTTTGCTGACAGCAGAAGTTTTCAGTATGGTGTCATAAAACTAGTTGGTAGGGAAGATACACAGCATGGAAAGAAACTGATAGAGTTTGATGACATGCAAGGATGAATTTTTACTGGTTTCACTTTGAATACTGACAACCTCTGGAGACCTAGTTAAACCTTTTGTTGCTGTGCCTAACTATGCAAACATTTCAATAGTTCTGCCTCAACAGGAAAGTGATACTGCACAGTGTCTATAAAAATATTTGTTATATTTGAAAATAGATATTTTGCTTTGTTAATACTCAAAATTGCCACTCTGCTGGGCCATGACAAGACCGAATGTATTTTTAGCAAGAAACAATGAATGCAGAAAGTCTTTTAAAGTTCTTTCCAATACTCCTGCACCTTACTTAATACATAACTATTTTTACTGCAACTCCTCCTCAAAGGCTATACTGAACTGATACATTATTAAACCTGCAAGAAAAATATTTTGTGAACATTAAGCGTATTTCTCATTTCATAATTAAACCACAAGTGTCCACTAAACATCACAGCTACACAAAGTGACAGACAGGATTCTCCAGAAGAATGGAATTTTTCTCACAATTCTTACAGGTAATGGGAAATGCGAAGTATGAATTAATAGTTTACATGGTTTTCGAATAGTTGTAGATTGGCATCATTCCGCATGACTATGAAAAGCTGAACCTTATCTTAAACCAGGAAAGTAATTTTTAGAGAGATGAACACTATTAGGCATTAAATGTCTTTTGATTAGGTATTGTGGTTTGGTTTCTTCACTCTCCTAACTTCTGTCCTACACAGCATGGAAGATAAGCATAACAATTCTATGAAGACATGAGAAAAAAACTCAGCAGTCAGTAAAAGTGACAGAAATTCCTGAACTAAAAAATGTCACAATTATATTTGCCACTCATTAACTAACTTGAACTATGTAACTTGAACTATAACAAGAAAAAAACCATAAAAAAGAAAAAAATAGAAACAAACTGGAACATCAGACCATCTTGTATTGGTTTAGCATAAATGGTAGAAAAAAAAAATCAATTGTTGATCCTTTTTGGAACTGACAGCTAAGCTGGCCAATCAGGTAAAAAGTGTACACCCCTTGGGACACCGCTTAAATACAGGAATCTTGGGAGACCCGCCCTCTTTCCACGGACCCAGCCATGAGGTAACATCGCGGCCGGGCCGGGAGGGGTCCGGGCCCAGGGCCCCGCCGGCCCCGGGAGTCCCTGGGAGCCGTGGCTGGGCCAGGGCGGCCAGATCAGGGCCAGCCCTCCGGATAGCCGGGCGGGCTGGGGCATCTGAGCTCGGCAGATGCCGCAGAAAGGGAGAGATGGCCCCGGCCGCCTCCTCCAGCCCCCGGGTCCCCAGAGAGCAGCACCGAGCCCAGGCTGGGTTAAAAACGCACCCCATAAGACCGAGGGGTCGAAAAAGGAGAGAAGACCCGGGCTCCCGTTTCTGAGCTTCTTCTGCAGCTTATAGATCTGAAGATNGGCGGGCTGCGTTTGTGGGAGCTGGAAGCCACAAACAGACTGTGTCTCTTGTGGAAAGTTACCAGAAGAATCAGGAGGGACTTGTCTCTCTCAAAAGACTGAATGAAAGACTATTTTATTAAGTGCGACTGACTTAAGAGTTCTGATGTTTGGTCTCTTTGCATTGTTTTTCGTGGAAAAGTAGATTGTTGCTAGGGAGGAGGGGGGTTGTTTTTGAGAGGGTTTCGTGGTTGGTTTTTGTTTGTTTACCTTTAGTGTATGTTAATAAATCTAACTGTTTCTATTTTTAAATTGAACCTGTTTTGCTTTTCTTTTAATCCTATTCCACTAAAATAAAAATTCAGTGAATGTGATAACCACTACACATCTGCAGCAATGTAAACCCAAGATTTTTTCACTGATACTATTGCAATATGAAAACCCATAAGAAAATCCATGATGTAAGTAGCATCACTTAAAGGTTTTGCTATATTGGCATGCTAATATTAAACAAGTCTCACAACTAAAGACATTTTATTCCTCGTGTGCCTTGGCTATTAAAGAAAAATTTCAGAGATTCCTTAGTAACCTTTGTAGTTCAGGGTTGCCGAATGTTAAATCCCACAAGACAAGCAGTTTTCAGAACTCCCTACAAGGATATGAAGGATCACACACGTTTATGTATTTTGATATTGCAATGTTTATACAGAAACATGTGATTAATTATATTAAGTGGTAATTACTTACTTTTTTTGATATAGAACTAACAAACAAAAAAATCTATTACGAAACTAATATATCTTTAAGGGGTAAGACCAGTAAAACCTAATTTCCTATCAATTTTATATTCCTTGTGCCTCTGGCCCAACTCAAATGCTTGCTCCATCTGGTTTCCCTAACTTCATCTCTCCCAGAATTATTTCACTGCATTACTGTTTCATAAACTTTTCCACTGCACCCTAGGGACAAAAAAATACATCCTCAAAATGGCATTTGTAAGGCTTATGCTGATTTTCAACACAGCCATCCAGTTATTACTAACACCTTTGAAAACGATTCTGTCTTTTTTGCTAGTTTTATTCCAAATTACTTGCAACCTACTCTCAAGTTCTGCAAATACAGTGCACATCTGTGAAGAGTGTGGACTATCAAACACCATTCAAAATCAGTTTTAAAAGGTAGCATGATGTCTTTAGGCACCTGAAAGGGCACAAAAGTAGCACCTAATAAGTGACAGAACAAGAAAGTTTCTATTACTATGCTCTTATGGCCAGCAGACTTAGGAATTTGGAGCCAGTTTTTCAGCTAAACTAAGGCAGCTATTAGGCTTGGTGCCAGAGGAAACCAGCAGATGCAAGAAATGAGCACTATGCAGTCACCTCCAAACAGCTTAATTTTACCCCCAGATCCTGTTCAAATGTAGGGAATTTTCCCACAGACCGCTGCTAAATTACAAGATCCCTCGTAGTTTCAAACTCTACTGAAAAAAAAATCAGGTTTTTTACTCTCCTCTCTTAAAAAATACGCCTTCCCTCAAATTCAGCCCTGATAGTACCAATATTTTTTGTTACTTACTAACATTTTGTTTGATACTTCATGAAGCCTGCAAGATAATTGCTTTGTAAAGTTTAGAAATCACAGAGAAGAACAAATTTATGTATAATTAAATACGGCTTTGAAAGACTGTTTTCCACATCTACAGTTCTTTAAGCATTTACATAACTTAGCACGTATACCTCCCACCCAAGGCTGATATTTTTGAGCTAAGGAATACTTCTTTTTCTTGTTCAAGTAGTTTTTATAACATATTTATAGAGATTTGAGAAAAAAAATTACTGCATTGATATTAATTTATCCATCTGCCTTGGGGTTTATAAACAAGGTTAGAAACCCTCTGCAAAACTGAGGAGTTTGCTGTTGTTAAGCTATTGTAATTCATATGCTGTTATTTTAAAGCAGGATATACAGTTTATTCATCAAGCAAACTTTGTCTTACGTAGCAGGTAAATCTCCGGGGAAATATAAGAAAATATCTCACATATCAAACACACCATGGAGACCAAATTATTTGGTATGGGGAGAGGCACGGAGATGGTTACTTTCTCACTTAACACAGTACATAGCAGCACAAAACAGGTGAGAGGAGAGCTGCTGTGCAGCAGAGATTGCTTGCACAGTCCGTCTCCAACCCTCATTAATTTCAATTTTTCACACTCTGTTTACTTATCTTGCATACATTAGTGCTAATGACTGTTCAAAAGTGTCAGATGCCACACTATGAGCTTCATTTTCTTTAATATTTTAATTATATTAACATTCTTCTGTACAATCAGTAGTCATATCTGCTAAAATCATTACATCCTTCATGCATTTAGTCTCCTTAAAAGAGCTGTTCATTTCACAACTCTATCCTCTTGTAAGAGCCTGTGAGAGACTAAAATGTTAAAGGTTAGTGATTCAAAGCAACTGGCCATTTGTAGAGCTGGCAGGGCGCTTTGCTCAGGCCAGGTTTGCACCCCTGCTCCACCAGCCAAGGGTCGGAGCGTGTTTGTATGAGTGGTGGTGAAATCTCTAATCCCCATAAGGTAAACAGTAAACAATGCCAACCCTTGCCTTACTGTTGTGTACATATTTATTAGTACATATATTAGTCCATATAATTTATCACTTGAAGTAATAACATTTAGAAGAGAGCATCTTTTTATTTGTTTTAAGTAGAAAAAATAACTGAGGCTGAAGTAAAAACACATAAAAATAGAAAAGTGATTTCCCTACTTCAAGACTGAAAGCTAATACTATCTACGTAAATTAGTTCCATAACTATCTCTGCAAACACATTCAAAACACATCAGTAGCTTTCCTAGATAAACACAACCCCTTGATCTGTACAGAACTGAACCACACACCATCGTTCCCTGCCAAGGCAAATATCATGTTTGCAGCATTATGTCACACATGCACACTACAGGGTTATTACCAGGATATCAGTCTTCAGTGGTTCCAAGATGGTAATACTGAATTATGAATTAAAATCAGAATAAAAGGAGTGAAGAATCTTTGACTCTTGCACTCTGAACAAACTTTTAATTAGAATCAGTGTGACACATTGTAAAACTTTTAGTTGCATTTGATTTTCTCATTTTGCACTTTGAAAACTCTCATAAAATATGCTATATTGTATATAAAATGAATGTAAACAACACAATGTATAAGTAATAACATAAAATACAGAGTCAGAGAGGATGAAGAAGATCTCCAAGATCATCAAATAACCTTTGACCTAGTGCCACCATGCCCACTAAACCACATTGTGAAGTGCCACATCCAGTACTTTTTTCAATAATTCCAGGGATGGTAATACCACCATTTCTCTGGGCAGCCTGTTCCAATGTTTGACCACCTTTTTGGTGAAGAAATTTTTCTGCATATCCAACCTGAACCTCCCAAGGTGCAACTCGTGGCCATTTTCCCTCGTCCTATCACTGGTAGCCTGGGAGAAGAGGCCGACTACCAGCTAGCCACAACCTCCTTTCAGGAGTATTCAGGAATAATGTCCCTCCAAGCCTCCATTTCTCCAGACTGAAAAACTCCAGCTCCCTCAGCTGCTCCTTACAGGTCTTGAGCTCCAGACTCCTCACCAAGTCTGCTGCTCTTCTCTGGATGCATTCCAGGACCTCAGTGTCCTTCCTGTAATGAGGGGCCCAAACCTGAACATGGGGTCTGAGGCATGGCCTCACCAGTGCTGAGTACAGGGGTACTGCCCTGGTCCTGCTGGCCACACTATTGCTGATACAGGGCAGGATGCCTTCTTGGCCACCTGGGCACACTGCAGGCTCATAGTCACACTGCAAAGCAAAGCTGGATATCACATCATATGATATCATCATATCATATAATATCATATCATATATCATATCATATCAATCGTCATCACTTATCTTTAGGAATTGGTTTACATATCTCAGAATATTTTACTTTGCAAATTCCAGTCTAAACGTCAGTAGTTACTCAACAAAGGTATCTCCTTCTGTAAATTTTATGTTCGGATATCAGCTATTTTTTTTAAATTGATTTTTGAGCTCCAAATACGGAATTGCCAATTCTGTTGTCATAGAAATTTTACACGGGATGGAAAGATAGGGGCTACGCTTACCTGTAACACTGGTTGTATCTCTGCTAACCCCTGTGACCACTTGCTAGAGGGAAACCTACCGAGCTTGTTTTCTATAATATTATCAGTCTTTCTCATAATACCTATAGAAATGGACTAATGACTTAAAATTCTTGGCATAGCCTTTTCATTTTTGAGATCAACCTAGAACATACTCCCTACTCCTTCTTTGAGAAGGCATAATTTAAGATAAGCAGTTAGTTCCATCATACTTATTTAATCTGCAGGCTGATAGTATGGAAGGTAAGAGGGCTGGCTAATGCTGTCTGGTGCAGAGAAAGACCTCTAAGTAAAAGCAAAGTAACTGTGTGACCATTTGAGACTGGCCACTTGACATCAGCTTGATATGGCAGGGTTCAGTTTGAGATTAAAACTCTGCAGAAGCCTACACAGAGATCTGCACATCTGCGGGAGGAGTCTGAGCACCCTGCACAGTCAGTGGGAATCAGGCAGCAGAGCTTGTGCAGTGCTTCTGCTCTCCCCCATGTCTGCTCATGGATGAACTCAGGCATCCTCTTGGCTCCACTGCCCTGACGTGCACTGAACTTCACAAAATACAACACCAGCTCAGACACATCAAACATTTGTAGTTACCATGTGCAGTCTCCTAAAACCCGTGTGTTATAATTTTAGATGGAAAAGCACTCCATGTTTCAAATTTAGACTAATGAACAAGAATTATCCTGGAAAGAATAAAAGACAAATTAGACCCTCAAATAACTTTCCATTGCAACAAATTTCTATTGTAACTGACTCAGGTGGCATTTTCTCAACACTCCCAGATGGCACATATCACTAATTGCTCTTAATTATCACTCAATATTCCAAATAAATTGGAACTTAAATTATCTGCCTTCACACTAATCTCTGCTTATTCTGATACTCATACATTAAAATTAATCAGAGCATCCTACGTTTTAAATGTTGAACATAACAGAACTAAGGAACATCACAGAAAAAATAGGAAGGGAGACTTTACATTCTACTGATGACAATGCAACTTAATTAGGGGACATTATTTATCACAAACTCACTTCAGACTTGTTAGAACCCCCGAATGTAATTATGCAACTACAAAATTACATTCCTATAGCCCTTCCTTTGCAATGGCCAAACAGATGCATAAATTCACAGTCTGGCATCACCAGACTCAGTATAGGTCATAGTGCTACTTGAAAGTATGACAAAAAAGAGTCTTTCTCCACGTGACAAAGCTAATAAGAACATACTCCAACTGAACTGTTCCCAAATTGTGGTCAGACAAATAATGGGATTAAATGCCAAGTTAATCTCAATTTTCCCAAAAAAGAAAAAGGATAAAAAATGCTAAGTGATTTTTATTTTCTATGTGTGCAATTTTCTACAGTTATTGGTTTAATTTTTAGTTTGAGAGCAAAATTGCAGACTTTTTGGCATTTGACAAAATGAATTAACTGTGAAATCCAAAGTTGTCTGAAATTCCTGAGTATAAATTCAGTTATATGGGAAAAGAGATTTCCATTAATATCAGAAGTAAATATAAACTTTATGAGGAATTTCACCCCTAGCCCCTCAAAACCCCAAAAGAAAATGCTTTTTACAGTACTCTTTCAACCTCCACCATTAAACACAGTATACATTTTATATTACAGAACAGAAAACTGAACTCAAGGAAATCTGGATTATGGCTTTAACTGATGAACTCCCATATTTACACCAGTCCCTTTACAGTCACAAAAAAGCTGACATTTTTCCCTCAGAAAAAGACAGAAACTCCTAAAGCCATTTGGCAAATCTGTGTTCAAGTGTGATCAATTAATCCTCATGCATTTTCTCTAACTAATCCCTGTTCTGATGGCTAATGCGAATATCGTACATATATAAGGGTAAATACAAATCTGAAAGATATAGATATTGATTTTTCCTATTTACTATTAAGTGTTATTCTGGTAATCAAAAAAATGACTAACAGACATAGAGAAAGAAATGCTTAAAAATTTCAAATTTTTAAGCTTCCTAAAATATGCACTGTTCAAGAAATTTTATATCTTTTAAGAAAAAGTGAATGCAGTTCATATTATATTACTACATATAAATATGTATATGTACTATAAAAGTACATTATGCATTATAGTTATGTAATGGTTTCAAGTTCGTAACCGGGCGGAAACACCAAAAAATGTAATGATTTCACATTCGCCGAATTTGTTTTGTGAAACATAGTGTGGGGATCTAACCTTCATTTTAGTGGAATAGGATTAGAAGAAAGGCAAAACAGGCTCAACTTAAAAATAGAAACAGTTAGATTTATTAACATACACTAAAGGGCAAACAAAAAAACCCCACAACAACCATGAAAGCTTTTTCAAGACAACCCCCCTCCTCCTTAGCAACAATCTACTTTTCTATGAAACAATGTAAAGAGAAAACATCAGAACTCTTAAGTCAGTAGCACTTATAAAAATAGTCTTTCATTCAGTCTTTTGAGAGAGACAAGTCCCTCCTGATTCTTCTGGTAACTTTCCACAAGAGACACAGTCTGTTTGTGGCTTCCAGCTCCCACAAACGCAGCCCGCCCGACACTGCATCTGTGTGGTTCCCAAATGTAGCCTTTCATATGGCTGCATATGGGCTGTAGACTTACATGTAGGGTTTCACCTTTTAAAGATGCACAGCTTCACAACAAAGGACTTCTTATTCTTCACTGGTGACAAGGGTTCAAGACATCTCATAGGACCACTGCACCAATTTCTAATTCAACATCCATTCAGTAAAATTCAAATATTATAGTTTCTAATTCAAA
>WBMY01008043.1:0-14133 GCA_013397315.1 Donacobius atricapilla | reverse complement strand
GCACGGCCGCCCCCAGCCCGACTCCCAGGGCCGGCGGGGCCCTGGGCCCGGGCCCCTCTGCTTCTCTGAGGTAACCTCATTGTGTGTGTCCGTCGAAAAGGACGAGATTTCCCAAGATTTCTGTATTTAAGCTGCGTGTCCCAGGGGTGTACACTTTTTACCTGATTGGCCAACTTGGCTATCAGTTCCAAAGCAGATCACCGATTGGGTTTTTTACCATTCATACCAAACCAATACAAGTTATTACATGGGTATCTTATCTGTCCTGCATTTTATATCATCTACTAATGGATGCAAGAAGAGAAAAAGGATAGACTAAAGAAATGAATAAGAAAAAAAAAATCTTAGAAATTTCATACAAATGTAAAGAACCCATCTCTCAGGTCAAGAAGAGAGCTGAACATCAGGCAAATGCCTGAAAGTCGAAGGTATTTTAATTCTCAGTCATCAAAATGCTCAGAAACAAGGATCAAGGGCCTTTCCAACCACAAAATGTCACTTATGTGCATTAAAAGGTACGGCCACAAGGTGGCTCTCAATACTCAGGATTTAAAATTGTGACTCACAAAACGACACAAAAATCTCGATTTGTGTTGTTTTCTTAAAATTGTAACTGATATGCTTCACCTCCCTTATTTTAGGGCACATTTATTTCCACACTAGGAAAATACTTTGAAGATATTTTAAATGCCAACAAAGAGGTTTCTATAGACTCAATCTAAAACAGCATCATTTTCCTGCAGTCAATTACTTCTCCCAAAACCAAAGGCTTTTTGATAGCTGGAATTCCTATATGCATAACTGAAATAACCTTATGTAGTGCTTTTGATTAAATTAGTTCTCAACTATTTATCAATACTAGTTCTATTTCATGATGAACACTATGAAGCTTCTAACTAGAACATGAAATTCTACATGGACAGCACGTTATAGAGCTTGTTTTTTCTGATATGCTCAAGCTATATGATTTAAGTTGTTAACTATCACTTTATTTTTCCTTTTACAGGCTTATTAATAGTTGTGGATTTTTCTGGGAATCTTTCACCCTTTTCCTTAATTGATTTTGTTATAAAAATATCTGTTTTCATTCAATATTTGATTTCCTCACAAGTGTGAAAATCTGAAAATTAAAGAAACTGGAGCAGGTAGGAAAAATTAATAAATAGGGCTATGACTGCCAACTCAGTAAATCTGATAGTACTCAGTAAATATGTGATGCTGAATCAAAGAATTAGAGACCTATATAGCACTCTGAAATGTACAGGTGTCTCTTAGGACAATCATCTTGGATATTTTCCTTAGACAAGACATCTTGGTGGCTACTTCAAGGAATATGCCCCCTCAGAGGAATAAAACCTAGGGGAATACCTGAAAATAACTATTACAGCTGTTTTGTAACTACAGGCCAATGGAGGAAGAAACTGGGTACGTTTTCAATGTTACGAACACTTCTTAACTAAGCTATAAAAATCGAACAAAAGCCCAGAAAATAATTTCTGAGTGTAAGGGACCATTAAAAGAATTATAATCAATACTGGTGTATCTATATAAGTGTTTTAAATCCCTGAATCACTGGGACAAATTTGTATTTTCTTATTGCTTTCAGTTCCAGAAGCTTGCAGAATATCCACATCTGCAAAAAGTTAAACACTGTGCTGTGTTTTCTCTATGAAACACTATTTTGTGTTGTATTAAGTTGTGTCCTCAGGGCCTACTCCAAAGCAAACAGTCTATTTTCCATTAGTTTTAGTATGGTTTCCAATGAGATCCTTCAACTGTAAACCAGATAGGACTCTGTTCAATTATTCAGCAATGCTACAGTTTAAATGAAAGTAGGGAAATACAATATTAACAGTTTCAAACACTTCAGATTTCTGACTGTTGTCCTTGATAAACATACAGAGCACAATACTTGGAAAATGTGATTGCTAGAATCAAAGACTTTGCCATAGAATTTTACATTTGATTACAAAATTCATGCATATCAAAACCAGAGCTACCCTCACAGAAAGAACATGTGCAGCATTTTTTGCCCTTGATGCAATGGCCTTTATTTCCCCAGCTTTTTTTTAATTATTATTACACAGAGTTTTTAAAGGTTTTTGCAATGCATTTGGTACTCCAAATTCAAGAACCTCAGGGTTTGCCCTCCTGTACTAGGTTTTTAGCATTTTGTCAGCAGTTCTCAAAATTTTAGAACTTCCAAATGTGCACATCACAGTTTTTGTCTTAGAAAAAGAAAAAAGGACGGGGAGGAATACCTAGCACATTAATTACTAACTAGAGGTCATAACCTTAAACAGGGCAATAATGACAGCAAATTCGAGTTTCATCTTGTAGTGTTAGCACTCATAGATGTACAACATCCTCAGTAGAAAATGGCAGATCCTCAGAGTAGTCAGCAGAAATGAACATGGTTTCTTAAAAAATGCTGGTCAACATCTTTATTCAAATAGCTAAGATCTTACACTTCCTTATTTGAGGAAAAAAACCCACTAGAAGTGAAAACCGAGCAGCAACCAGCAAACACCACCCCTCAAAGAACCAAGATGCTGCAAGTTCTTCTGGTCACAAGTATTTTGCTGGTGTGCAGGTTGGATTATTTTCGGTCTTGCTGAGTTCAGGAAATCAGCAGCTGTACACATAACATCTTTCCCCAGGAAACAAGTATTTATTTTTCTTGTGTGAAGATTTTTTTTGATTGTAAAGAGAAAAGTATCCTTTTTTTTTTTTAAACTTGGTTTTGGTCATGAAAACTTCATTTTGGTTCTAGTCCTGTTGTATCTACATGATACATGGAAACGTGGACAATTTGCTAATATTTTTTTTTTAAAACCCTTGCTAAGCTTCATGAGAATCTTCCAGAATTTAAGGAATTTGCTGGCTGGCCTATGTTCACATCTGTTTCAGTGACTCACATTTTCATAATTTTGACCTTCTGTCACTGAAAAGACTCACCAGGTGAGTTGAGCAAAAAATTTTGAAATTCCTCTGTAGTTTTCTTCCAGAGGTGGCAAGCCATCAAAATACAGCAAAACTTACATACAAATAACTGTTTTCAGTAATGCTTCAAACACGTTTCAATGTTCTAATGTTTCTCAAGTTCTAGAAATTTAAAAATTTTTCATTTTTTAGCTTTGCTGGCTAGAATTAATTGTTTATCCACTTGCACTGGTACTGTCCTGAGATGAAGGTCTGATAGGTGGAACATAGAACATTAATTTTTTTTAAGAATTCATAGTTCAGCACTGAAATTCACAATTCTCCTAATACTGCCGTCTCCCTGTCTGCACTCTTCCAGTATTTTTTCCCAAACCATGTACTTCCAAATCTGCCTTCCATATTTTTAGCAATTTTATTTCCATTTCAGAATACACAGTAAGCTTAATTTTGTCAACTACCAGTTTTCATTATAGTTCATGCCCAGCTTGTGTATACTCTACACTTGTCAAAAACTTGATGCTGTTAGTCAAGTTCCCATTAGCATAATACATAGTTTCTAGTTCCAGTTTTTTTACTCAAATAAGCCAAAAATTACAACACGGTACATGTAGAAAGACATATCCAAATTATATTTATATGATGTTCATTCAAAAAATCTCAGTTGTGGGATCAAAATACTGATTTTCAGATTTTTATGTTTTTTTGGGAAATGCTCTATAAATCAGTTTCTGTAGGTTTTGATGTAACAATTAAAAGGTTTCTGAAATAATTGAGTTGTTTAAAAGAGATTTGGCAAATTTAGGCAAAATTCTAACTTTACTTTGATAAAGGTGACATGCAGTGGTATCTGTACATTCTAAAGAGTAGCAGTTTGTGGCTCTATACAACAAAATGCTTTCCTCCAAGACAATGATTCCCAGCAAGCAGGGATTCTTCTGATTCTTGTTGGACTTCTGAAATTCCAGTTCAAAGGATCTTAAGATGAATTCAAAACAACCAAGATAAAAGAAGGTACAACTAATCTTGCAGATACCAAGGATTCCATAAAAAATATAAAAGATATGCTAAAAACCAGACTGACTATACATGTAATAAAACTTAGACTACGGAAAGAAATACATGGCAATAAACATTTGGCAGTTCTCTAAAAATAAAACTCCACAACTTTCCAGAAGTATGCTTAATTACTTTTCAACGTATTTTGTTTTCTCCAAAGCACTTCTGGCTCTCAGTATGGGGAATTAGAGGAATGCGGATCCAATTGAAATCACTCCCTCTATGTTTTCTTATAATTACTCTTTCATTTAAAAGTCCAAAATCTATGTGTCCATTTTACTCATTATTTCCCAGTTCATCTTAGTTAGATGCCACTGCCAACTTCAGTGCAAAACCACTTCTGTCCAGTTTTGATCAACTCTATATCTTGTGCAAATAAACTAAAGAAATAGTTAAAAGCCCAATGAAATTTGCCTACATGATGGTATTTGGAGGAGTTGGAAGTAGAAGGTGGATGACAACTTTAATAGTCAACATACATATTTACACAATTCCATCAAACCATAATGGAACTAAGTTTTGAAAAGCTTTATTATTTTGAAAAGAAACAAAATCAATTTGAACTGAAATTTAATATTTTTCTCCATTTGTTCATAAAATCATGTTTTCTAAATGAAAATCTGAATCAAGCATCTAAATGTACCTTGGTAAATCTATGAACTTGCACTGATTCTAATCATGTTTTTAAAGAGATAGTGTGAGATAGTTTCCAAAATTGTAGTGATGTTTTCTGTCAACTTAGATGTTTATGAAAATGTATTTTTCAGTTATAATGGGTCAAACCCTTGCTTTTTTTAAAAAAGCACAGTTTAAGATATCTTATACATTCAATGTTTTACAATATTAAAAAAAAAAAATTACATGAATCCTCAGGGAGCAAAAGGGACACAGACAGTTAACAGTGATACTCCGAAGGAAAAACATCAAGCAATTCTAGAAGAACATCTATATATCCTACAGGATAACTGTGAACTACAGGTTTGGTTCTGGATTTCATTTCAGTAAAGACAACTACAATAGGTGATACTGGCCTGAATCTTTAAAACAGTCACCAACCACTTAAAAAAACCCAACACACTGCATCCTTAATTTACAACCCTGAAGAACAGTACTTTTATAAGTCAAGTGTGATGCTAGGAAAAAACTAAAATCAAATACAATTCACTGGACCTTGTAGAATTTACTTTCTTTATTTACTGTAAAAGAAATCAAACATGTTTTATAAAGGATCGGCAATCACTGAACAGCATCAAGCCTGTTGGAGGACATTATAATCATCATGAAATACAAAGTACAACTGATCAACAAGCGGCATTGACTGTCAGTGTACAATGCAGAAACCCTTCAAATTGTTATTAACTTTTCAATCATTACTCTTCATTACTAATAATTACTGTAGCTACACTATTTCCTGACAAATGAATTTCTAAGTAGATAGGATCTCTTTAAACACTATTTTCTAGTTAGCATATGATTTCCATACAAAGGTGCTAAAACTGCATGTGATCAGAATCATCTGTCAGTGTGGTTTGGTGCATCTTTTACAGAAAAGGTGCCTGAAAAATTGTTGTCGACAGTCTTACTGTGAACATATTGCATAAGGTTATACATTACAAACTAGAACTAATTGGGCACATTTTGGAAAAGGAAGCAAGACATAAGGGTCAGTAGTAAATTAAGCTTTTTTTTTTTCCCCTCTTGAACAACCCCTAGGGATTAAAATCAGCTGCAAAAAACTGTCTGAACCAACCAAGTTCTTTGGGCTGAAAAGGGGCTACGGCAGAGGGTACTTATGCTGACTTGAATATTATTTAGAATTTCTTCTCGCTGGAGTGCTCACCACTAACCAGATATTGCCTGCCTTTTAACTGGTTAAATGACAGAACAAAATGAAGAAAAGGGAGCTTTATCCTCAAAAAATACCTCACATATTTTTAAAATACACCTGAATTTGATTACAGGTGGTGAAAACAAGTGCTGGCAAAAATGTAAAGTGGGTAGTATGCTGTGCTACTGAAGTACAAAGAGTGCAGTCCTGGTCCCCAAACTTGTGAATATTAAAACAATCATACTGATTTTAGTTTTGCTTTTCCCTCCCAAATGTCTCAGAAGTTTGTAATTTGTTTCTTTACAATTAGCATAGCTATTTGATATCTAAATATACTTGATACAAAGAACAAGACTTCAAGTTGAAATCCTTTTATCCAGGGAAGCTATCAATTAATAACTACTGGGAAAAAACATAGAACTTTGTGTAAATTATTTGATCTGGATTACATGTTAAAGCATCCTAGCAGCTAACTAAATGAGATTTTTCTCAGGCAAAGAAAAAAGGAATGTTGCATGGCTTTTCTCTCTCAGTGCCCAGAATGAAGTTAAAATTTCACGAAAAACAGAGATCACAAATGCTTATGTAAGAATAAGCAATAGCTAAGAATGCATAAGGAAGTAGGAAAAAGTATTAGACCTTTAATACATTCACTTATTTACATCAGTTAGTTTTACAGTAATATCAACATTTATGCTGATTTTAAAAGAAAAAAATACACATATGCTGTGCTACTGACTGTGCAAACCCAGTAACCACAGAAGCAACCAAATAACTTGTTAGAACTACTCATTACAGTAAGCAATGTCATAGCCTGACATCAAGGAACCTCTATTGGCCTAATATTCTTCCCGTTTCTCACAGAGAAAGAAGTCACAGTATATTTTAATCAGTCATTTAAAAGAAGTCTTAGATTTAAAGAGAATTACCCATTGAAGATATTCTTTTAAACAGTATAACTTTGAATTTCAGTTTCTTTATTTTGAAGCACTAATAAGACATTTAAACAAATTTATTTAGCTTAAGGTCTGAATTTACTGAATGCAAAGACTGCACTACTTTGCAAAAGACTGTGGTGGTCTTCATTTAAGGAAAGAAGTTTAATCATGTTAGAAATATGACAACGGTTTCAAATGATCTTACTGAACACATTTAGTATTTAATAGGAAATTTTGTCAACAAGGAAAGGGGATGCTATAGGCAGCACATTATCCCAGAGTTTATCAGAGCATTTCCATGGAGGATTAGTAAAAAAAGGCATTAAATCTTATATTTACAGTGGTTAAATCCATTACTGATTTTAACCTGAATAACTCTGAAAGAGCTGAGAAGTTCTGTACAAAAGCATGAAACATCTTTTAGTAGTACCTTGAAGAAAAACATCAGCACCCCTGTCAGCTGTATTTGCAACCTCAGAGATCATTCTAGAAAACGGTTTGCTAACCCATTTTTCTTCTAGGAGATCCATTACTAATGCAGTGCAGCTTCTTGGAAGTAGAACAAATATTCATGAGGTGGTTTTCCAGTGATAAACAGGATGAAACTAAGCATTGTTGCATATCAAGTTGACACCCATGATAGATAAAACAGAATACACGATCAAGCCCATAAATTAAGGGGGAAAAAAGTCCATTTTATTTTTTCACAGGATAGCAGAAGACTGTTACTTGTGACATCAGTGATGTAACTATCACAGCCTGAGAGACAAGACAAGAAGTCTGAAATTCTAGTATAAGTGACTGATTTTCAGAAATATAGTTGATAACAGAATTCAATCTATACCATATATTTTATATCTTCTGATTCATACTGAACATACTAGAGAACGCCAGAAGACTGTAAACAATATACAGGACTACATAGAGCATCAAACTGAAAATAGAACTACAAACTTAAAGCTGTGCAAATACAATTTCTAGAACGACATGTAAAATAGTAACTATTATAGTAACCGAAATATACATCAGACTTCAAGTGGTTTTCCCTTTTAAAGGTCAGGAAAAGCAAAAGCAAAAACAAATCTATTGTTTGTGTCAACTTTTTATTTCAGTTTACAACAGTTAACACTTAACTTTAATATCCTAGGAGTACTGCTAAAAACCCGAGCAATATTTTTCTATTGCTCACAATACATCCCTCGGTGAAAAGGCCTTCCCAAAATCTTAAGTGTGCATCTAAATAACATTGCTGAATTCCACAGCTTAGGATTCATTAAAACCATGGACTCACTCTATACAGAACACATTTTTCCTTAACTTGTGAATTGTTAGGACCACAACTTATCATGAATTTTGTCTCTGACCTTCAAGCAGCACTGCTGAATAAACTATCCCATGAAAAAAATAGAGAGCTTCATTCCCTTCTCTGAGAGATGATTAGCAAATATTTTTCAAAAGTAAAAAATATAGTAATTATAAAACAAATAGGAAACTTCAATATACGTTTAACATTTATTATAGCCTAAATATTTGAATACATATCCTCATTTTATTTTTATAGTTTTTTTAATGGCATATCAAATATTAGATATGTTATTAGTAAAACAAAAATAAAACAGGCATTGCAATGAAATAATTAAATGTCGGACAAATGATTTTTATTAAATATTTGATGAATGCTCTCTAAAAATTCATTTCTAATAGTTTAAAAATGTCTGACAGATAATTAAGAGGATTAGTAATTGCTTTCAGATTTTTAAGGCCAGTAAAGAATACAATGCTTTTAACTATTCTATTTTTTAGGTCATCCTGTGAAGTAGCCTTTACTTCCATTTGCTGTGTCTAGACTAGAACATGCATGATTTGAGTATTACTTATTCTTGTAAGTCATATACTGGATTTCAGATGATTCTAAGTATGTTTTTCATCCATTACAGTGAAAACAGCATACAGAATACAAAATAAGGACTGTATCAAGATTATTCTCTGTCAGGTATTGCTAAATTTCACGTCAAATGAAATGGCAAGACTGAATGGCCTGTAGTCTGCTAAATTTGGGAACAGTGTCAATAAACATCCATTTATACAAGATAGCTCTTGTCAGACAAACATGATATAATCATTATGAAGCTTAGATTAATCACTCTGTATCACACAGCACTGATATAATACAGTTTGGCTTCTGTCAGAAATTTCTTTTATATGGTGTGGCATTGGGAATTAAGTACTATATAAAATTAATTTCATTTAATAAAGATATTAAAATCAGGCAGTGATGATCAAAGAGATTAATTGTATATAGGAACTTTCACATGACAAAATGTCAATGATGCTCTTCGGAGATCCAGTTTGACCTATGGATATTTCATATCTGAACTAGTCATCAAAAATTTAAAACATGAACATGCTGATTAAAGGTACAGTTTGGAAATGAGAAGCATTCTGAAGGAATGGTAAACGCTTGCAAGGACAGATTAGTTCCACACCACCTCTTGGCTCACCTACAGATAAGCTTGGAAGTATCAGGAACAAAGAAACCAGGTCATGTTTGGAGAATGTATTTTAAAAAGAACCCAGAAAAGCTCTTAAAAGTCATGTTTTAGTGTGTTAATACTCAACTTATTGCATAAGATGTATCTGATTTACAGTATAAGGTGCAAAAACTGCTGTGCCAGGTCAGATATACAGTCGGTCTAGAGCAACAGTTTCTCTGAACCGCAAATGCCTATACAAGCGGAGTGTGAATGCTCTTCCCAGTATAATCTCTTGGTCACTGTAAGTTTGCCACTGAAAGACTTTCTGAGTAGCTTGATACACCACTAACAACAGTAATTTGCTATTTAAATGAATAAAAACTTTCTCAGGGGAAAAATAGCTACATCTGTGAACAGAACTAGCATAAGATCCTGGGTCTAGAGCACTAGGCAGGCCAATTCAGACATGAAGAATTACACATCAAGGCTATAAACATTTTAGAAATTGTTACTGGAGCTCAAACAGAATTTTGTGCCTTGTTCAATTCCCTACATCACATTATAAAGATTTTACAACAGCTGGTCCTTCTTGTACGCAAAAACTATGAATCCATTAGTGTGTCCCTGCAGTATTTCTACAACTCTGACTTGTACTGTTTAGAACCACAGTTGTCTGCGATAACGTTTTCTTTTTTTCCTAACAGTTGTAATGGTAGAAAAGTGTACAGATACAATTCCTGATGACAGTCACTGAAGCCTGTAAATGTAGGCTCTCTGTGTACACCTATGTGGTACTGAAGTTTGTACCTCAGCCAGTAAACCTCTCCAGTATTATAACTATGAGTGAAGGAGAAAATTTCTACACTTTCAGGCTACCTGAATGTAGATGTGCACTATACTTGATTCAGACAGAGCTATTCCAGCCTCTGACGTTAAATTCCAGGATGGGTTATTGGAAATAAAGCAGAAAGTTAAGGAAAATAACCAACTTCTTTATACCCAGCTTGACTACACTGTGCCTTGTGCCTTTATCTGTTAACACTTTGAAATCTTTAAAAATATTGGCACTGAAAGTTCCTATGACAAAATACATGGACAGTAAAGCCCTTTGGTAGGATGCAAATACATTACTGCTTTTAATAAAGCTAATTCTGTTGGAAATATTTACTGCTAACAAAGATAAAGAAAATTTAGATTGAATTGTAATAGTTTTAATAGCAACCCACCACATGCTCTAATCACTGAAATCTTTGATGTAGTCATAAGTCTTCATATGTAAGAGCCTGAATTGCTCAGTGAAATGTTGCTAGCATATTACTCATTTTATGATTATTGATGGCTGTTTATGCACAGTTGCTGCCTTGGCAGACCATATATCTTATTTGATTAGTATCGTCATTGTGCTAAATAAAAACATGTCTCAAAAATATATGCTGTGACATAATTGTTTCAATACAGTATATTCAAATTAGTTTAAACAGCAGGTTTCTGATGAACAGAGAACACATAACCTCAGTATCTTGAAAACTCCTTTTGTAGACAATAGGTATTAGAGCCAGAATCAAAACAACACTTAATTATTTTTGTAAATAAAATGAATACAATTTAGCTTTGTTTGTTGAATGGATCCTGAAAGAGGACAAATGGAAGTATGTTGGGAAAAGTTACTGGGGCGTTTTGCTAGTGATTTCAGTACGACTAGGCCTTCACTCTAGTATTCCCATTATTGATTTAAGTGTGTCAGTGAAGGAACCCTTAAGTCTACTGCAGGATCTAATTTGTGGAAAATAGTAACAATAGTAATAAAAATTATATTTTCCCCAATATCTAGATCATATCTACATGCACAAGAAGTAAAATAATCTGAATTTACACTCATGTAATATGTACATATGACATATACTGATCACTTGAAAGAATTTAATGAGTTCCGTCTCTTCATAGTCATTGCAAGGCTCAAGACAGACAAAGAAGGTTATGTGATCCTTGCTTGAGAACACAATTCCCTCTCATTCATGCTATGCCATGTCATGGTTTAGGGGTGATACTCCCCAGTATACTACTCCCCACTGAGAGTCTCCAAACCATGCACTTCTTACTTGCTTCTCCCCCTTCCACAGGAGAATTGGAGGCACAAAAGGTAAAGATCATGGGTTGAGATAAGAACAATTTACTGGAAACAGCAATAAGAGAAGAAAACAAACAGTAACAGCAACAACACTAATGACACAGGGTACAAGAAAGAGGGGAACAATTCCCCTGTGATTACTGGAACTGGTGTTACCAGACTACTCTGCTGCACTACATGACCAGAAGGAACCCCTTCTCCCCAGAAGACATTCCCTTCCTCCTGCCCCCAGCAACGATGTGAGTTGGTATAGAATAACCTCCAGGTCCCCTCTTGGCCAATGAAAAAATTAACTCAGTCCTGGATGGAACCAGGACACTGATCTTCACACCTCCTCTTTCTTATCTGCTTATAAATTTGTTCTGTTATTAAGAGTCACACTTCTTGTTCTTGCTTTCCCAGAAAATCATCACCAGCTTGGTTTGTAAGTGCATTTTGCCTCGTCTTCCACACTCTTCCTAGGTACTGATTTATAGGATTTTTTTAAATTCTATTGGGAAAGATTCCATAATTTCAAACATTATTTTTATGTATTTTTATGCCTTGTTTCTCTGTAAAAACACTTGGAAGTGTGTACCATTAGTACTGATCTTCTCTACGCTTTTCCTGAAAAAGGATGATGCTTACATTTCCATATTAAAAGAACAGTATTCCCACATAATAATTCAAATTCTCTTGGGAGTTTGCTTAGAATAAAAAGTACATTTCACATGAACCTATATAGTGACAATATTTTACTAGCATTTTTTATGAATAGTACTCAAAGTTTACAACTTAAGTATTCATTTTCATTTAACTCTCTTTCTTCCTCACTTCCTGAATCATGATGCCAAGTCATCACTGCTTTCAGTGAACACCTTTCTATTCAAGCCATTTCTTCAGTGTAAAACCAGAGAGATTTGTCTGCTTCATGGAAGCTTCCCAGCAGATTCTACTATGTAATTCCCTAAATAAGCCAAAGACTGCTTTCCCAAAGACCACAGTCCTAAGTCTCACTGTTTACCATCAGAGCCTTTCTCTGAATACCAAGCTCAATCCCTACAATGAAATCTGCCATTCATGGAAATGGTTGTCACCAATTCTTGTGCAGCAAAGTAGGGGCCTGGTTGGACTCAAAAGTGGTCTCTAAGTGTAGCTTATGAACCTCATGGGTGGCCTGAATAACGCCAGATACTAGTTGAAAATGAAATGGGGAAACTTCTTCCAGTATCTGTTGCAGTAGCCCTCTTGTTAGAGGGTAGAAATGAGCCAAGACACAGACTTCGTGTTTATCACAGCATGAAAAGAGTCTTGGTTTATTCTTTTTTACAGCTTAGCCATCTTGACTCTAACTATTTACTGACTCTGGCTGCAGCAAGCTCCTACTGTAGGTTTCCCTGGTAGCCTCTGACTGCTGGTTATTTCCGGCTAAACTATGACTGCATGTATTAGTTTGCAGACTCTGAATGCAGCCTTTTACCTAGCTAGACTATGACTGCAGGTTTTAACAACAGGCTTTTAACTTCTTCCTCAAGGTTCCTCTTATTTTATGACCTTCCTCCTTCATGATTTCTCTTCACCAGCTAACCCACTCCCTTTTATCACACTTATGACACTTATTGGCTACAGCTGTGACTCATCAGGGGTGAGGCTGTATTGGGTAATTAACACAGCTGTTACTTATCAGGGGCAAGGTCACCCATATTCTCTTCTTCTACAAGTATCCCCTAGTAAATCATAACCACCATGTCTGCCTGGACAGACAGTCCACAACAGATCTCAACCAGAACCTCTCTGTCCCTTCCTTCCTGCTCTAACCTTGAACCAGACAGGAGCTGCACATGTGCAGTTTCACTGTGGGGCTCTGCACAGCCAAAGATCAACCTAACAGAGAACATAACTCCCTCTACTCACCTTCCCTGTCTGTGCTTTCCAGTACAGAGCATATGATGCATTGCCTCAGAGATGAAATCTACTGCTATATCCACAAGTAATAAGCATTATAGCACATCAAAAACACATTCATATTACACATATTCCAAACGGGTTTAGGACTTTTCTCTGTGATAGTTTTGCAGTTTCCATCGACACAGGAATATGCTTTCTAATTAATTTAATCTGATTAATTAATGAAAAATAAAACTAAAGATACAGGAGCTGTTTTCACTGACATACACAGTGAGTTGGATGAATACTTCTTTGACAGATATCTCACAAAATATGCTCTGCTGAAATAAGCATAAAATTTTTCTTAATTTCTTTAGCAATAATTTTGACTGTCTAAATAAGCACTAGTATTTTCAATAGCTTAATTTTTTCTTGTATTGCCATTAAAAACATTATTTTTAATAAATGAGGAGTTTCAGATTTTGTTTTAAGAAATCAAATGAAAAAAAGTTCACCATTAGTGTTATAGTAGAAACATGGGGTCTCCAAGTTCAGATGTGATGCTGTTTTTATAATGCAGCAGATACTAGCATCTACCGGAAAAAGAGGGGCTTTAAAATATGTTATTTTATGAAATATAATGACATCAACTTATAAGAGCATAGTTTTAAAATATTTATTACAGCTGTCAAAAGCATCTTGCCAAAAAGAATATAATTTATCATGATTTCTCCATGTTTCAGAAATCTGATTCTACCCACTGTAAAATCTAGGCTCCATTCATAATTACTGAGACTGAATGAATCTTTTCACATTCTCTTCAGAGGTATATAATAAAGTAACATACTTATTGCAACTAATGACAGACAAAAGAACCTAAAACCCTGTCCTAGGTTACAA
>WBMY01008040.1:64617-84514 GCA_013397315.1 Donacobius atricapilla | reverse complement strand
GAGATAAGAAATAGAATAAACGTGGCACTGAGCACGTCAGGGAAAGGATCTCAGTCACTCCCATCTTACCCCTTAACGAGCCATAACCACCCTCCAACACACTCCCTGCCCTGTGGCTTTTCAAGCCATCCTGTTGAAAACACTGCAGAGCGCACAAAAATATTTGTGTATTTGGTCTCTTTTTTTCTCCCCTCCCAATAATATTTCCACATACATAGACTCAAACTTTAAGGAAAAGTCAACCTAGTGTGAGGTGATATTTTAGACACATAATAAATGTGAAAAAGGAAAAACTGCAATGAGCAACAAAAAAGTTTGAGAGTCATTATATTGTCTATGCTTCACAATATGATTTTTGATGCTGTTATTTGTTTTTAAAATTGTATCTTGTGCTTTGATTTATGAGAAGTGCTTTTAAATCCATGAGATAAAATATCAAGAGAAGTAATTCCAACTGAGATTGTCCCTGAAGACAAGCAATTTCTTCACAGCCCCTGTAGGTAACAGATCCTGGCACCTTTCTGCAGCCAGTGGTGGCACAAAGTGAAATTCTTCCTTCACCAGCTCTTACACAAATTCCTGTGCCAAGTACCCCTCACAACTATTTGTTCTCATCCTTCCTCTGTTACTCACAAGAAGGAACCCACATGGGAGCCCATCCTGAACAGCAGCAGGCCCAGGATCCACTTCAATAATTCAACTTTTAGCTACTCTTCAAGCTGCATAGCTTTAATAGCTTTTTCATTTGATATTGCTTCATTAAAGGTCATTTTTGTGTGACATTTGCAGAACGAGTTCTCTAATTATATTGCTCAGCATATGAGAAGCTTTTTCAGGAACAGTTCATTCTCCTTTGCAAAGAGACAAAATTTAATTACAGGGTGGAAGATTTAAATAATGGTTACATAAAAAATACTTCTGTAAATCCTTTTTAGTTTAGGCTTTGAATTCTGAAAGGTCAGGCTCTTATAAGGTCTGTAGTTTAAAAAGAGATCATGACTTAATTATAGACCATCATTACATACTTCAAATTTTTAGTGGACACTGTTCATTCTCCTTTGTCACAAATGGTGAATTCTGAAAACACCTAGAGGCTGCCAGTCAGAACAACAAAACCATCATCCCTCAGGGCTGGGCTCTGCACCTGCACATTTCCAGCAGAGTCAGATGAAAACTGAGACAAGGACTGTCAGGCAACCTCCAGACAAAACCTCATTGCTGAGAGGCTGGAGGTGCCTGTAACGCCACGCTGTTCCTCCTGAGGAGGAATGAGGTTGGATTTGCCCATAGTGAGAGACAGAGCTCTAGTTATAAATTTGCTTCCTATAAGTTGGCATGAGTGTTCAACTTCCCTGAGCGCTGGAAATGCCAGCCATGGGGGAGACCGGCTGACCTTAGCTGGCCAGGCTAACGGGATCCTCACACTTCCAGCACACGGGCTGCAACTCTGCAGCTGGGAAAGCCGGCATTTATGTTCCCCTCCTTCACCTTTTAACTGCTCATTCGCAAATGTATCAGAAAACTTTCTAATCTCATCCAGCACTTTCCTAGAGCTCAGACTAAATTGCAACTGACCTCTCCACCAGCCAAATCCACCTCAACTTTAAGGATTTCCTCTTAATTTCTGCAGGATGCTTAGGCTTTTCCAAAACATGATGTTAGCAAAGGAAATGTCACATATTTTGCCTTACTGGGCATCCATATGCTGCTAAAAGTAACACGACTTTTCATCTTTCCAAGGCTCCTGTGCATTCTTAATTTTTTCCTACTACGTGATTATCATTTTGCTTTAGTTTCTCTAATTTAGTACACAGTCAGTATTGGAAGGTGGGGGTGTTTTACCCTTCCTTCACATAGGATATTAAATATGTGAAGCTCAGAAATTCAATTAGCAAGGAAGAACATACAACGAAGTCTTTCTCTGCTGAATCACAGGATGCTTGGAACGCAGAGCTCAGAAATGAGGTTAAGCAACAGTTTGTTAACACAGAGTTACTCAGCAGGAAACTTACCACGTGTTCATGAAATGAAACTCCAAGTTCGTTCGATTTCTCCCACACGGGGTCAGAAATTGCACCCGTACCTCCGAACCCAGAGGAGAAGTGGCTACGGTGGGGCTTCTGAGCGGCAGGTGAAGCTGCAAAACACAATCCAGGCATTTGGAAGCAGACAATGAGGTCCGTGCAAGGCCAGACTGAGGACACTCCGCAGGCTGCTGGGCTGCGGCTTGAGGGGGTCACTGCATTCCCAAAGGTAAAGGTAAAGTAGTTTGTGCTATTTTGTGCTCCCTTCAGGATCTGGGAGCTTTGGGGCCAAGCAGCCTTCAGAAAATTGCCAGAGTGACATGTCTGGAATCCCTTAGAACTGGGAAGGCAGCCTTGGCTCACAACCTTTCTGCTTTTCCTGCTTCACAGTGATTTCAGTTCCTCCTTATTTTAATGCCCCCAAGTTGTTTAGTACTGAATCAATCCCTATACCATTTGGAGCACCCAGTGACTTTAGAATAGATAGACAGACTGCAGAGAAGGGCACATGCTACAGTTCCTCAAATGCAAAAGGAAAGCTGAGCAGCTTTTTCTCTTGGAAAATGAGTGTCATAACATTGTGCATTATGAGGTTAAATAGATTTTACTATAAAACAAGCAGAGCTGTTCATAAACAGTTTGTACCAAATCCAAGCATCACTTTCAAATGCACATTTCCCAATTTTGAGCAGTCAATAACAGCACATCTGCAATGAATTGAGATTACATTCAGATTTGTGCTTTGTTCAGTGAAATTCATGTTATTCTTTTTTACTTCAAACTCCGCTTTTGATTGCAAGGTACGATCTAGGCAGTGTTTGGATCTCTGCTGCGGCACACGCTGCTCTCTCACACATCTCCAGCCCGGTGGTTCAATACAAACCCCGTGCTGTTGTCCAGCTGGGCACACGCAGCCCACAGACATTCCCCACGGCCGTGTGATGCAGTTCCTCACACACACACACAAACACACACTCACACTTTGATCAGAAGGCATGAACTAAAACTAAGTTTATTTAAAAGAAACTGACTCCATTTTATAGTATTTCTACAAAGGCCAGGGACAGGGGGAGAAGGCTGACACCTCTCCCCATCCCTTTGGTCAAGACAACTGTCCATCAGCTGTCCATAGCTCTAAGAACAGGAATGAAAACTTTCCTTGAAACTACAATAACATTGCCTATGTTTACAGACCAGAGCGTGAGAAAGAACCCAAACCATGAAACTGTGAAACAGAAGAGAAGGCTGAAAAAATCAGGGCGAACGCCATGCCAGCCGAGAGAGCTCGTCCTGTGCCCTGCCTGGAACGTCTCTGGGATGGCAGCGGTGCCAGCTGCCCCGCAGCGCCTGCTGCCCCGCAGCACGCCTCCCACCGCGCTGGGGGCACTGCCAGGGGCTGCCACGGCCTTGCTGAGGGGCACTGAGGGCAGAGGTGCCCTGGCCTTTGGCCAGCAGGCCGAGGTGGGCAGGGGAGGCAGCGCTCACAGCCCGGCACGGGCTGCAGCCAGGAGCGCAGAGCGGCCCCCGTGCGCACAGAGGTCACCCCCAGGTAGAGGACAGCCCCCGCAGGGCCCCGGGGACACTCGGGGGCTCAGCCCCAGCAGAAGGGCCAGCCCGGGGCTCAGCTGAGCTCCAGCACAGAGAGGGACCCTGGATGGGACAGAGGTCACCCCCAGGTAGAGGACAGCCCCCGCAGGGCCCCGGGGACACTCGGGGGCTCAGCCCCAGCAGAAGGGCCAGCCCGGGGCTCAGCTGAGCTCCAGCACAGAGAGGGACCCTGGATGGGACAGAGGTCACCCCCAGGTAGAGGACAGCCCCCGCAGGGCCCCGGGGACACTCGGGGGCTCAGCCCCAGCAGAAGGGCCAGCCCGGGGCTCAGCTGAGCTCCAGCACAGAGAGGGACCCTGGATGGGGGCAGGCGGGCAGGAGGTGGCAGAGCCCGGCGCACGCAGCCCAGCAGGAAAGAGCTCCCTGAGGACTCTCGGGCTGCTGCCCAGTGCCAGGAATGGCCCGCTGGCACAGCTGTTTTCCTGGCAGCGCACAGCCCCGAGCAGTTCAGGGCCCGCTCCAAGGGCTGTGAGCATCCTGCTGACCCTGGCGAAAGCAGGGCCTCCCCCCAAAAGCAGCCCCCGCAAACTGCCTTCCCTCCTCTAAATGGAATTCTGCACGAGGTGACTGGGGGCCTTTTCCTCCCTGCATCCTGCTGCACATCCACGCCGCCCAACAGCGAGAACGTTGGCCCAAGAGATGTTTGCATGTTTACTATGAAATTAACATTTTTGTGTATATTAAAACCAATGGTTATGCTTAATGTACTCGTTTTTAAAAACTTATTAATAATTCAAATCACTTTTACACGATAGGACATGCTGGTTTAGAAATAAAGAAAGTCAAGTATAGGTAATTAAGAATAAAATCAAGTATCAAGAAAGCACATTCAACGTCAGTTCCCTGCTACAGGTGCTCCTTGTTAGATTAGAAAACAACAAATAACTTCTGTTAATGTTTTTTCTAGAAAAAGACTCCAGAGAAAGTTTCTCTTTCTGGATTAATCCTGTGGAGAACCACAAGCCTTTGGCAAAATCTATCGGAAAGTGGCTTTCAAGTCAGAAAACTCAGGAGAGAAGGGCACCTTGAGAGCCCCGAGAGGAAACGCTCCTGCACCACAGCAACCCGGGAAGCTGCCGGGACACCCAAGAGGCACAGCCTTGGAACGAGAAGCTGAACAAAACAATAAAAAAAGCATTTGAGCTTAAATGACAAACACACAGCATATTTGACTGATACCAGAAAGCAAATTTTAAAATAGCGTTAAACAATAAAAATATGCATTTAACTCTCTTTTATTATTCTCCAAAAATAAAACCCCTAGAACCCTGCTGACTACTGGAGAACTGAAATGATGAATGGAGTTTTAGGGTGCATCTTCATATTGTTTCCTTAAAAAAATCTCCCCAGTTTTATGCATAAGATGAAAGAGCTTGTCCACAGAAATTTAAGTTAAATTATCAATTTGCTCGACTATTAAGCACATTTATAAACTTAAATGTCACAATTAGACTCCTTCATGCTAGAAGGAGAACCACTGGTGGGTGGGGTTTTTTGTTTGGTTTTTTCCCTTAAGAGATAAAAAAGTAGGGCTTCAATAAAAGTAAAGTCCATTGACTTTCATAAAACACAAAATAAAGGTCATGTAAGAAGGCTTTAAGTCTTCTGGGAAATAAGAATTTCGTCCTGTTCTCAGAAAGAAAGATAATCAGTGGCAGGCGTGGTCTGTTCTTCCAAGGCTTTCTTGCTCAAGAAATTTTATTTCCCCTTTTTTCTGCTTACAATAGGAGCCACTGAAAATTTAAGACATATTTCAAATATTTTCCATTTTACTGCAATTCAGAATAGGGAAGTGGAAAATACTTACACAAAGAGTTTACAGTGGCTGAGGAGTGAGAAACAAATCATGTGTGCTCATAGGAACACAAATTATTTCATCTCCTGTTAAATTTTAATATTTTCCACAGCTGGCTAATCATAAATTTAAATGAATTTTCAGCTCTTGAGTCCCCAAATCGTTTATGATTTTACACATTCATAGGGGAAGAAGGGAAAATAGAGAAAATACAAACAAAAATGAGGATGAGATTGATGGTTTTATTCCTGTTAGCCAGGTCAGTTTCAGAAGACTCAGCTTTGAACACATTCACTGTTGGAGCACGTCTTGGAAGCTCTAAGAAAAGTTCAGGTTTTGACAAGCACGTGGCTCCAAAACTACCAAAGCTGTGAAAAAATAGTTAATTTTAATTTTGCAACATTTGTCTCAGGCCTTAAAGCAGGCACAAGGGTGGGAAAAGGATCTCCTCATTTTCCCTGACATTCAGGAGAGGGCTCAGAATTGGAAAAGGCGAAACTGTGTTGTGCCTTTCTCCATATTCTCTTCACTGATTCTTTTCTTATCCCCACAAGAAATGTAATTAGTCAGACACTGAGCAGTATAATAGAACAAATTTTCATCGACAGAGGAAAAGAAAAGATTACAAAACCAATTAATTTCTTCTTTATTGCTCCAGAATTTGTAATAATTTGTGTTCAAGCGAGTGGCAATATCTTTCATCTGAAAAACATTCCAAACTAATACTTCTGTGGTTTCTTCTTTTGTTTGCAGATATATAGTGGCTTGTTAAATCATGATCAGATCATGACACTTTCTAATTCTTTGGAAGGTGATTCAGAATTGCTCAGAATTGCTACTGAGAGGCATGGCCTGGCCTACAGAGAGAATGACAGAGAGTGAGACTCCTCTGGAATGGAGTAGCACTAGGTTTGCCCCAAATGCAAATATTTAACAGCCTGTTTCCACTTTGCTTTGCTAAACAACAACAATTGCTCATTTCACGTCTTGCTGGGAAGGTGTTCAGAGCTGTAAAATGCATTTCCTGTCTTTGCAGACATAAGGCACAGGACAGAATCCTGCTGGATAGACGTTTCTCTCTAGTGGCATGCCTGAAAGCTGTAAACCCTTGTGACACTCAGCCAACACCATCAACAAATCCCAGGAAATAGGGGATGGAATAACGTAGGTGAAGGATGAGCTTCTCTCCAGCTTTCTGAGGCAGGTTGATACATCTTAGCTCCTCCATGTTACTCAAAGCCATGAAAACTGCCAGTCCTGCAACTTGCCTCAGTATGGACTGCTTGTCTACACAGGGAAACAATTTCAGAATAAGCTACGGCCTGGATTTAGACTCTTTTCTATTCTGGTCTCATAACTGGTTCATAAGAGCACAGAAAGCCCAAGCTGCTCCTAAACAGCATTCTCAGTATGCCTTGATAGACCTCTCAGACATTCACACTGCACGTGAGGGGAACGTGTTTAAAGCACAAGAGAGTTTGGGGGCAGTGTGTCTGTGTGAGGGCAGGCACAGCCCGGGATAAGCCGATAGATGAGGGTTGTCACCTCTCCTCCAGGCGTCCCAGACATCAACGCTCAAGAGGTAAAGCAATGTTAGGAGCAAACTGCTCAGTTGTCATAACAACAACCACGCAGCGCGGCCGGGAGATGAGTAAGTCTCCAGCAGTCTGAAGGAGGAGAGAAATCAATTAAATCAGGGATTCAGGACCTCTGGGCTGCTTTGGCCACTGGTCCTTGGAATGGAAAGATTCTTATTCTCAGTGTCTAGCTGGGTAAATAGACACACCCACCCTATGCAAACATGGCAAAAACTACACCCATCTGGATTTTTATCCCAAGATCTCTCCAGCACGTGGCACGGCCAGGCTGCCAGCAGCACCTGCGTGTACCCACACATCTCATCTCCCTGTCCATGCAGCTTCTACCTGCCCAGCTGAGCTTTCCCACTGTAAGATACTTGTGCACGGACCTACCCAGGCAGTAGGGTCTAGGCAAAGAGCAAAAGGTATCCGTTCTTTTTAGGGACTCAGTATGAGGCTGGTCTTGCACGTTTCTAACTTTCTATATTTTTCTCCAGAAGCTTGATCTAAAAACTTATCACTACTTAAGGAGAGAACTGAAAGATTGATTCACTTTTCTTTGCGCTCAGAAATTTAGAATCTTGCAATCAATTTAAAGCCATGTAAAATCTTATCCTTGGTCCCACTGCAAACACTTTATTTTTTGCAAAACCAGCAAAAATGTAACAAATGCAGGTTGCATATTCCACAAGACCATAAAAAAATTGCAGATTTTCAAGGGAAATTGGTAGTAGAAAATACTTTGAAGAAGTTCAGGAACTACATGAGGAGTAAATTGAATTCCAAGAAGGAAATTTTGTGGGAGTAAGACAATCCAAAACATTACAAAATGGAAAAAATCTTTGGTGTTTAGAGCCTTAGCACACCACTCAGAGCTGGAAGTCTGTCAGAAGTGTCTCCATAGGCAGCTGCCTCTATAAACTGATGCTCCAGGCTTTATTACAATTTCATCTGGAACATTTAGCTATTTTCAGTGACTTTTCAGAAGAAACATTCATACTCATTTATGGCATATCCTTGGTTTCTAGGGAGTCAAATATCCAGCTCCCAAAAACCTGTAAATCCTGACAGCAGCCCTAGAAACATGGACTGCCCCAAGCCAGGATAGGTCCGGTCACATTGCTCCTACTTAGGTGTTTAGCCTGTCCGCAGTCCCACATTCCCACTGTCTCCAGCAGTTCTGATCAGCAGAAAGAAATGACAGCTCCACCTGAGGCCTGCAGCATGGAGACTGAGCTAAACAGCTCATCAATGAAAGCAGAAAACAGCAACACTCATCTATTTCCATCAGAGCTTACAAAGAAGCATTGACCCTAAGTGCATGTTAATGCTCTTATCAGCACGTTAATTGAGCTTTCCATTGAGATCTAGTTGGGGTCTGAAAGGGAAAAATTAACTGGAAACTTTTTGTAATTTCACAAAATAAGATCTGAATACTGAGAGTTAAAAGGAAATCATTTACCAACCATGGTGCATTATTATTCTCTGGGATAGTGCTTTTTAAAATTATGGGTCCTTATGGAAAAGTATTTTTCATAATAACCAACCCACTGTTCAAGAATTTATTTCATAGCAGCATCCTCCCAAAGGCATTTACCAGGGGACACATTCCAGCTCTGGCTGTATTACATTTGAAATAATGTTAATGCCGTCTCCTGGGCAGGGATACAAGTGGACACAGGGTTTTTCCTGTGCTCCTCCTGTCTCCCCATGAGGGCTAACACATAGGTCTTCCACCATCCATCCTGCTTCTGGCGCACGCAGCCTCGGGCGCGTGCAGCTGGACATTCTGCTCCCCAGGAGTTCAGCAGTGGAACAGGGAACAGGAGGACAGGGAGAGATGAGAGCCCTTCTCACCCTCCCTCGGCACGGCAGCTTACACCAGGGCAAGGCAAGCAGTGAGGACAGGACAAGTTTTCAGAGCTACAGCAGGAGTTCAGAGACCAAGTCCTCTTCCCACACGACTTTGGAAGGCCAATTGCTCCCAATAGCAGTTCTCTGCACATTCCAAAGAAATATTTCCTCCTGTCAAGGCCCTTTGGGACTCCCACTCTGGAGAAAAACACCAGCCATGAACTCCACAAGCTTTCTGGTATTTCCCCCTCTATCTTATTTCTACCCCCATTATCTACATTTTTCCACCACAAACACCTCTCCCACTGCAGTGGAAAGACAGGCACATGCATGTATCCTCACAGCCTGAAAACACAGGGGGGGTTCTCACAACACTGGGAATTCACAGCACCCAAAATGAGTTAGTTCTATCATTCATCTGAAATAACTCTTAGGTGAAGTGTCCCCGGTGTGTGAGAATCCAGCTGTGGGCAGCAGAAGCAGAGCAACATGGCCAGAACTGTCCCTGAGCATCACACACGGCATCCCAGAGTTGTGCTGCTCCAGCACCAAGCGGGGCCGAGGAGGAACAGCGGCAGCACAAGTTCCTTATCGGAGTAAACCTCCTGCACCAGAGAGAAACCAGGGCTTCGCGTTCACACCAGTCCGGCCGCTTGAGTGTATCCACGGCAGCCCATCCTCCAGAGCTTCCCTGTGCATCTCCACACAGATTTCACACTGCCCTGACACACAGACACAACTGAGAGGGCCGGAGCGCTGGCTCCCTTCATCTGCTTCTACTTCAGCTACCAAAGTGCATTAGGAGACAGCAAAGCCCCCCACGCCTACTCTTCCACCCAAATTCCTCCAGCATGCAGCTGGGATTTCTGGATTACTCTGTTCTTTGACAACAGTATTTACTGTCCTGCATGAGGAGGATGAGCCCTGCGGGATTCTGAACAGTCTGAACACGTTGTTGAGCACCATTTACTAATGTCTGACTGATATATAAACTTCGGATTATATAAAAAAAGGGTGAAAATTATTATATCAATAGCATGTTTAAAAATTCTTAGCAAGAATATGGTATAGAGCATCTTCTCAAGAAATCTGACAGTTTTAATAACCTTCCTAATCCGATTTAATTAAAGGCATCTTAAAAGAAAGGTTTTTAATATGTGGACCTGAAAAAGAAAATTACATTGGCATTTTGGATTTTTTTATGGGAAGTCAAAGTGTCCTGCTAACTTAGCTTGTTATTCTTAGATTATTTGCATTATTTCTTTTAATAGCATATCCTCACACAAAAATGAGAATGAAAATCAATATCTGAAACACTAGTCTGTGAAAATGATGATGTTTAAATTACACAATGAACAGGACCGGGCTGTCTCATTGGAAGAGAACAGTGTGATTTCATGGCAGTGTCATCACAACTTTCAGCAGCTGTGAAAGGAGGAAGGGAAGGATCTCTGCCCTGGAAGGAGCTGCCCCCCGCGCTGCCGTCTGTCCCCCCGGGCCCTGCCCCTGCTGGGACAGCAGCTCCTGCTGGGACCGGGGGCTGCACCCGCCTGCCCACGGGGGCTCGGCATTTCTGAGCCTGGATTTCAGCTCGCTGACCATTGCCGGCTCCTTTCCCAAGGGAAAGCTGCCAACAGTTTTTCTTTTCAAAACATCTCTCTGCGTGTCTCAGCACAGGCTCAGCAAACAGTGTTCCCTTTGCCAGAACAACTGTCCCAGGGGTTGTTTCCTATTCCTGAACCAACGGAGAGCAGTGTCAGTGCCATGGAGCAATAACAGACCTTTTTACACAGCGTGTTCTAAAAGAACCTGCTGGGATTGTAAATAAAGCTTCTTTCTCTTCTGCCAGCTCTATGGATTCAATCTATTTCCTGTCCTACCGTGACATGCCCACACCACTCTGCTCCTGCTGCCTGCTCCACCACAGCAGAGCTCTCTCTATTGGGAACAAGAAAGCGGACTAGCCATGTTTACAGCCAACAAACAAACCAAAAACAACCTCCAAAATCAATGCGCGGTGGAGAAGGAATTGTTGTTCTTTAAGGAAATTGTCTTCCATCAGTTCTGTCTTTGTGCTGTTCTTTGTAATTCAAATTCGGAGCAGTGCCAGAAAATGGCAGGCATGTCCTTAGAACAACACGTGCAAGACAGGACTATTTTTATCAATAAAACATTTTCAGTGATATCTTTGGCAAGACTGGAGCAGCAGTGTCCTGGAACCAGGTAAAACCAATGGAAACCTCCTCTCAATCTCATTTTGGCACCTTTGAATCTCATTTATGTTGCCTTTTCTGGTGAAAACAGATGGAGTTAATTGCTGCTTTTTTAGTTACTATGTGAGAAAAAAGCTAAATTACCTTCAGAATGAGACCTGCATATATGCAGAGAGCTAGCACAAGCTCTCTGCAGAATACAAATGGAACTTGCCAAGCAACATTTGAATTTTTAGACTGTATTTCATTCAAATGCCTAAAATTTGGATGGAGCTTTTCTTGGGAGGTCTTTTGTTCAGTGAAGAAATTAGAGTTTTGCTATTTACACAAATGCCAGTCATTTTCCAAAGCCATCCCTCTCTGCACTAGAGTTTGACTGCCACAGCATTTGTCTAAAGCTTTCCTTTCACCAGGCATGCTCCTACAACAGCTACAGAAACTCACAGAATGCAAGATGTGCAGCTTTTTATATTTACACTGGAAAAAGAAAAAATAAACAACAGCTTCTTCTGCTTGGAAGAACAAGAAGGAAATCTTAGCAAACATAAAGAAACTGAAGAAGCTGTAAAATTCTCCCTTGCCCTCTTCACTCCTCTCCTTGGTAAGAATCGGCAGAAAAAGATACAAATGGGAATATTTTTGCTTTAGTAAAGGGTTTGTTAATATCTCACCTACAAACTCACAGCATCTGCATTCCTTATCAGAACAGTACTGAGTTATTTTTCCCTTTCTTCACCTCTTTATTAAAACTCTAAATATCACCATTGTGCCCAGAACACTGGGGGAAATCAATGATGCCTGGAAAGTCATGGGAATGTTTTGTCTTTCAAAGCTGTATTAAAACTGAGAGTAACAGAGCAAGACAAACTAAGAGAATATGAAAGGAAACAGAATAGAGGAAATAGTAAGATTTGGAAATGTATTTTAATCACAGGGACTGCAGATAAGGTAAATGCAGGGCAGACTGAGGAGATTCAGCAATGTCTGAGTTCTGACAGGTTTTCAGATGGCTCAGACTCGCTGTGCAGAAGGCAGTAAATATTTCATGGTGTTTATCTGGAGGGTTTTCGCTTGGAGTCAGGTCCTCTGGGCTAGTAAAACCCATCACTGTGTTCCAAACCAAACCCCTGTGATCACACACCCTGAGGAGAGCCCAGACTGAGTCCATCCAGTGACCAGTCCCGTTGGCTTTACCAAGCTGTCGGTCAGAGTACAGGGCTGCAAACCCCACAGCTCCAACCACCTCTCGAGTTTGTCCTTAAATACGTGGGAAAATCCATCCACAATTCTCCTGCAGTTTCTTTACAGGTTCAGTCAACAGATCTATGCAGGTAAATCACCTGTATCTTCTGCCAGGTCAGAGAGCCCAGCTGAAGAACCACATCCAACCATCCACTGTTAGTATCCCAAAATAACAGTTCTAATAACAGAAGGAAATGAAGAATCCAGGTAAAATCAAGATGGCACAGTGGCAAACAGTCTCTCCCTGCCACAGCTGCCCTCTAGAACTGACACACCTGAGACATCCCCTGCATTGGCTCCAGGCTTTAGGACTATTTGTTCTGCAAACCTTTTCCCCCAGGAGCCATAACTCCATTTCCTTCTAAAACATGCCAGACTGAGCACTGGAGAAGGCAGGATGCTGAGCACACGCTGGTATCCCACGGGGAACTGCCGTAACCTAGGAATAAGGCAGCCCGGATATCTGGAATCAAGAAGGATTTTCTCCCCCACCAAAGACCTGTCGTGCTTTCTTGTTTTCCTGGGAGGAAAGCTGCATGGGGGCAGCAGGGTTTGCTCATAGCTTTAGAGCTATTTGTGATGACTCACTGTAATATCTACTTTGGAACACTAAATATTCCCCAGTAAACACTTGACAAACCATTCACATAAAGAAATACATTTAAAAATCAAAGAAAAGGGAGCAGAATGAAAATGTTTCACATTCCAGTTGAAATGATGAAAAGGTGGCATGAGATGCTTCTGCCTCTACCCTGCAGACATCACATTTTATCGTCCTTGGGGGTGACAAATTGAGCATTTGTACAGTTATTTTCTTCTCTAGTGAAGCCTTTCTGGAATTCTCTCAGACACAGATACTTGCCTTGCTCAGGCGGTAAAATTTTATTCATATTCTCCTGTAAACAACAGCAAATTACCAGCACAGTTCCTTCCCACCAAATCACCTTAGCAACCCCTGTGAAACAGCTCCAACTTTCAGAGGGAACTTGGAGTCTCACAGAGATCTGCAAAGCTTCCAAAGGAAAAACAACACCTCTGGTAAAAACAACAACACAAGATTTGTGCTTTGCTACATGGAACCTTGTAATCCTTAAAAGACACAGACTGAGGTTTTGAGAAGGAAGCGGTTCAGTGCAGAGGTGCAAACATTCCCTTCCAGGGCAGAATCTCCTGCCCAGGACATGGTGCTGCCCTTGGCCCCTGCCCGACACGGCTTCAGACGGAGCCAGGACAGTGATGGCAACACTGAGCAAACATCACCAGCAGGAGCTTCCCTGTCTGAGCTCCTGGTCTGACTCTGGCCACACACCTGGCAGAAAAGCAGAATTTTTTGCTTGAGGGAAACTGAATCTGAACTGGAGTCAAATGCTTTTTAGAGTGTTTTCTAGAACTTCCCGTGGATTGGGAATGCTAAGAAAATCCAGCAGGAAGAACATACATGTGCGTGTGCGCTTCCTGGCTGCTCAGGGGGAAGTATGCTTTTCCCAATTTCCTGTAAGTAAGAGATCCCAGATCCTCTTCTCTCCTTTTTTTTTTTTTTTTTTTTTTTTTTTTTTTTTATTTCCCGCCTTATGNTTTTCTTCATTACCAGCCTTAGGACTTCTTGAATACGTTGCTAGACCTCAAGCCTGCCTGCAGCTGATGGTTGTAACTCAATAGCCACTGACTCCAGCCAGTGTGTGGCTGGAGTCAACTGATAGCCCTATCAGGCAGCTGAAATTCCAAAAATGTTATTTTACAGGGTTTTTAAAGAGCCCAAGTCTTGTGGCATTGTAAGGCGCTTCCTTTCCTGACACCTTCAAGATCAACCCTGATTATTTTTAACGGCAATTTTCCCGTGTTACATATCCATCCAGGAATCTTGCAGATGAAACCCAAGAGGGGCTGCTCCCTGTGACACAGAGCCCGGACCCTCACACCCCTCACTTCCACCTCAGACAACAAGGCTGCATTCCATTTTTACCAGCTTATATAGCAGCAGGGTATTTCCAGCAGGGCATTCCAGCCTGGAATCCTCAGCCAGCTGTCCAGGGCTCACGATTTGAGCAGGAGCCCTGGGTGCCTGCCGTAAGTGTGAGGGTGCCCGGTGGGGACACTGGTGTAGCCCTGGACACCCGGCACACACCGGGCTGGCTGCTGGGCTGGGCCTCCGTGGCCAAACCCCGACACCTCACCGCTCACCAGGGCTGCCCTCCTACCACCGCAGGTCTTCTACCAGCAGCGCTTTTAACTCACGCCAGAGCAGCTCATGCTTTTAACTCCGACAATCCTTCAGCAGCCAGGTGGCTGTACCGCCAGAACACGACTCCAGGTTTGGCTCTTTGATCACAATTTTCTCAGCTCCGCCGGATGAAGAGGATGAAATCTGCAGGCCATGTCAAAAACGCTAAGGCCAACTTTGTAATAACACAATTCACTTGCAATGCTTTGAGAACCTTGAACATTTTTGAACTATGTGTAACAGGAGATGAGGCAGTGTTTGATTTACCTCAAATGAAACTCCAGGAAGGTGCATTTATAGATAGCTACAAAGAGCTGCAATAATTCCACGAGCCCGTGCTCTACCTGAGCACATCCGTTTGCTGTAAAGTTTCAAACACGCTTTGAAGAGACGAGGCAGGGCAGCCTAATGGAGTCTCTTCGATCACTGATCTATCTCAAAGCCTCTTCCTGCCCAGTTCTGAGCTGCACTTTGAAGTCCCAAGGGGCATGAAAGGGTTCTCAGTGTCTGACAGCCTGAGGGCCCTGGCACAAACCAGCACAAGAGCTGACTCCTCACTGACCAGGCCCACTCCTGTCTCATGCTCGGGTATGCAATGCTGCCCTGAACAAATTCTGAACCTGGATAACGGGATCAGACCTTGCAAGGATGGGTAAAACAGGCTTAAGAGTGGAATGAACTTGGAAAAAACTTTATCTCTAAGAACATGGTAAATTTATAGGTCAAAAAACTCTCCGCAGTTGCATTCCCAAGGCCACAAGACATCCAGTAGCATTCAGTACCAGTACCTGTTTCCACCAGCACAGGCGGGAGGATCAGGTTAGCAATTCCCACAGCCATTTATAAAGCTGCCAGCCTAAACAATGGCTTTTGTAGTATCTCACCGTCGATCTGAAATAACAGATCAGTTTATCTTCCACAGTTCAGAAGCCTCAGAAGGAAGACAAAATTTAAGTCACTCCGATTCACCAGTGCTCTGTAGGCCTTTAGTGGGGTTTGTGAGTCTTTGGGTAGCCATGGACCTTGACTTCAGCACGTATTTTGCTACTGAACCACAATCACAAAGCTGAAAATACTCATCAGCATGACCAGTTCAGACACACGTGACCCCACATCCCTCTGCACAGATCCAGTACCTCCGGTTCATTCCAGCTGCTGAGCTGGGCATTGTTTGCTTTCTGAACAGTAATGGAGCCAGACCTCTCTGTGAATAAAAACTCATTTCTTGTGAGTCAAAGCTACCAAAGGAATTTGTTTCCCTCGCCCATCTTCTTTCCCCTAAATTCTGGAACGCAGAAACGCATCATAATTGCCCTGGGAGCAGCAGAGGGAATGCAGCAAGGAGGAAGCTGGTCTCTACATAATTCAACTCCTTTCCTTTTTGATCATGATGCAATGAATGAATGTCCCCACAAAGATTCCCTGTTATCAGTGTGTAATTAAAGTTTTCCCAGAAACATATTCAGATTACATGTAGGCATTCATACTTAGGGGATAAAATCTTTGTCATGTACTTTAGAACCCCTGCCTAAATATTCACTAATTGTATTCCTTTCTAACAAGTGAGGTTTTGAGAGGGGGGACAAATTTTTTCTAGTGACTAAATGGTTCTAAATAATGTTTTAAATACAACAGCTCATAATCCAGCACAGCTTTTGTATTTTGTTGTGCGAGATCTACAGGAAACATTAAAATGAAGCGCTAAAGATGACTGACAAACACACAGGTGCTACACTCACAGGATGGATTGTATTGTTGTAGGTTTTTGTGTTTCCAAGCAATCATTAAGTATCTTTTCCTCTAAATTTGGATAGTTTTATGGAGCATTTACAGCACAAACATTACAACACTGTGCTAGGGCAAGACAACTTTTTAAAAAAGAGAAAATAAAAGACCTGTCAGAAGAGAAATTTCTCTCCCTTCTTCTTCAACTACACATCTCAGCTGTTTCTCCTCTTTTCAGTGCCTAGCACTAGAACAGCATGGGACGAGCACACAGCATAAATGATGCCCAAACGATTCAGTTGTCCTCGTGACTGGCAAGTTCACCTGCAGAAATCATTCTGCTGCTTTCCCTTCGGCAGCGGTGAGCCCCTGAGAAGATTTTACTTTTTTTTTTTTTCATATACTCCTTAAACTTACTCAGTTTTTTTTATATTCTACTCAGTAATTAAGGCCACAGAAGGGGACACACAGAAGTTGTGGTGGATTGAGGGCACAGTTAGCTGAGGAACTCATTAGAAGTGCGGAATGGGTGAATTTTCTGTGCCCGTGGTTATGTTTAAATAAACGCATTTTAAAAAATCATCCAGTGTTGCACTCTGAAGCAATAAACATGTTGTATGATATTGGAAATACAGTATGACTGCTGAGATAATTTTCATAAATCAGCTTTTAAATACTGCAAGGTATCTTGTGTGATCACAACCGTGTTACTTTTTGTTGTATCAGACTGCAGGGGACACACAGAATTTTTATTTACCTGAAGGAGAGTATCACCCCTCACAGGCCATTCACTTTTTGTGACAGTTCGGTGGTAGTGGGAGTTGGCATGTATTGCTGTGAAGCAGGGCACAGGCTGAAAACGAAGGTGCTTGTAGAGAAAAGCAGGAGGGGCAGCCATGCTTATGTGGGGCGAATTGCACTGGGCTGTAGGGCTGAGGGAGCGGGTCAAGCTCATGGGAGCTCAGGGTGAGCGCAGGGCTGCGGCTCCCTCCCGTCCCACACCCCTCACGCTGCCGCCGCCATCTTTGCTCCCCTCAGAGCCCGCGCCACCGCCCCGCGCCGAACCCTCCCCGGGGCGGCGGAGAGCGCCAATCGGCGCGCCGCGCGGGAACATCCAATCACCGCACGGCGCGGGAACATCGCACCAATCACCGCGCAGAGCGGGAACAACACACCAATCACCGCGCAGAGCGGGAATGTCAGACCAATCACCGCGCAGAGCGGGAACATCGCACCAACCACCGCGCAGAGCGGGAACAACACACCAATCACCGCGCAGCGCGGGAACATCGTGCCAATCACCGCGCAGCACGGGAACATCGCACCAATCGCCACGCAGAGCGGGAACAACACACCAATCACCGCGCAGCATGGGAACAACACACAATCACCGCGCAGCGCAGGAACAATGTCAGACCAATCGCCGCGCGGCGCGCAAACCCCGGGCCAATCAGAACGCAGTACTCCAGGATGGACACGCCTGCCCCGGTCGCTGAGGGCCAGACGCGCTGGGGGCTCGGCATGGTGGGCTCCCGAGCGGAGCCTGGAGCTGCTGTGCGCGCAGTGAAAATGTCACCAGGGAGCAGCGAGTTTCGCTAAGGGCTGATCCGCTGTCCGTGTGTACCTGAGCTGTGTGGGCCCGGCCAGTGCCCCACAGGCACCTGTGACAGCACTGTCACCAGCACCCATCTGAATAATGTCATGAATATGCCTCAGCTGCCCCGTGCTCTCTAGGTGCTGTAATGTAAAATTCACAAAGATAATTGGATTTATGCATATTGTCAGCTAAAGATCTATGTGCATTTATCTCTGTTTGGTAAGACTTTCCTCCCTGAGGAAATGACCTGTAAATAACAAAAGAGATGGCATTGTTTACACCTGTTTGTGCTGATAAACTTACAGTTTTAAATAACTAACATTAATTACACGATCATACATGGCCATACCTGTTTCTGAGTGCAGGCACCTGCCAAGAGGGTCACAAATGGGTCTGGGTTAAATAAGGGGGAAGGCAGATTTTTATAGCCATTTCTTCTGTTTCCTATGGGGGAATTTTCTTATAAATCACCTTGTCTGTAGCAATGTGGATGGATGGAAGACTAGGGTGGACTCAGGCCTAGGCTGAAATCCAACCTTCCTTTCATGCAGAGGATAGTTATAGAGGAGTAAACTGCTGCATTTTGTAGTGGTGGTGTACTAATGTATTCTACTAATAAATAGAAAAGCAGAGCCTGCACAATCTGGAAGTGATAACTGCTTTTCACACAACATGCAATTTCCATTTTTTATTAGGTCCTCTCACACTTTTCCTCATTAGTTCACCACAGGATCATTGATTTTATTTCTGCAAGCTTGTCTTAATTGTGCTAAAACAAACATTTTGGGTATGAGGGACCCTCATGCTTCCTCCCATCTGTTTCCTTAACCTCCTTGCCACAGTCATGTTCCTGAATTTGCTTTCTGCAGTGCCTATGCAGGGACACCACAATGGGCCTTTCAAAATTGAAAGGCATTTCATACTTTTCAAAGCCTACAGCAAATGTACAATGCATTAAATTTTACGATTGTGTTTGTGCTTCCATTTTAATGTATTACTTGAATGGAAACTCTGGTGGAAGTACTCAGTACAAAATCTTAGTGTTTGCTGGGTACCTGCCTCAGGACCTGGCGGCAAAGTTCCATGTCCAGCTCTGCTTGCAGCAGAAAGTTCTCTGCGCTTTCCATTACCAGTGCCAGCCCTGTCAGAGATGCAGATACCTCACACGTTAACACAGACTTGTGCAGGGTGGAGAGCAGAACTGTGCAGAACCATCCTGAGTACCCAGGATCCTCCTCCACTTGGTCTCATTTCAGCACACCCTTAAGCAGGCACCTTGCACAAAGTGAAAGCTCCTCAGGTTCTGTTCTCTGTGCTTTCAGGATATTGGGGGGGGAAAATTGTAAAATGAAACTGAGAAATGTTGGTAATCCTCTCTCAGCTTAATATGAAATAAAATAATGAAATATATTTTTGAATGTGTTTCTGTGCGGTTTCTGTGGTGTGCTCTGTTGTGGAGCAATTGCAGGCTTCCCCCTCTGTTCGGTGCCTCCCACATTTCTTTACTTCCTTGAATTGACTTCTCTTTGTTTTACTTCTTGCTCAGATCCCCAAAGGATCCTGATTTATATCTTAATCATCTTTTTTACTTCCTTCGTTGAATGACTTGTTCTCCATTCAGCTGGGCCCCAAATCCCACTGCTTCTCCCCGAGCCGCCCCAGTCCCGTTTTGTCCCTGCTCCTCTCCCGCTCCGGCTCACGCCCTCTGTCCTTTTCCTGACCTGAGTTTGTAACCTCTCAGTCAGCCGTGACTCCGCTTTCTCCACGTCCTTTTTACCCCCAGGCATTCCTCAATTCCCAGCCTTACTCTTCAACATCATCTCTCAAAAATTTTTCCTCCTAGACTTCATTGCCAGAATGATCTGTGCTGTGTTAATTTTGTGGCTCATTCCCTGCACCTCCCTTCCGATGGGAACTTGGCCATACCATCTCTCCTCTTTCAGTGCACACAGATGCAGCTGCAAAATTATTTTGGGTTTTTGCCCTCCTCTGTTGTGGCTTCTTGAGTTCCTTCAAAGAACCAGCAAGATTGTCTTTG
>WBMY01008040.1:47848-63470 GCA_013397315.1 Donacobius atricapilla | reverse complement strand
TGGACACGCCTGCCCCGGTCGCTGAGGGCCAGACGCGCTGGGGGCTCGGCATGGTGGGCTCCCGAGCGGAGCCTGGAGCTGCTGTGTGCGCAGTGAAAATGTCACCAGGGAGCAGCGAGTTTCGCTAAGGGCTGATCCGCTGTCCGTGTGTACCTGAGCTGTGTGGGCCCGGCCAGTGCCCCACAGGCACCTGTGACAGCACTGTCACCAGCACCCATCTGAATAATGTCATGAATATGCCTCAGCTGCCCCGTGCTCTCTAGGTGCTGTAATGTAAAATTCACAAAGATAATTGGATTTATGCATATTGTCAGCTAAAGATCTATGTGCATTTATCTCTGTTTGGTAAGACTTTCCTCCCTGAGGAAATGACCTGTAAATAACAAAAGAGATGGCATTGTTTACACCTGTTTGTGCTGATAAACTTACAGTTTTAAATAACTAACATTAATTACACGATCATACATGGCCATACCTGTTTCTGAGTGCAGGCACCTGCCAAGAGAGTCACAAATGGGTCTGGGTTAAATAAGGGGGAAGGCAGATTTTTATAGCCATTTCTTCTGTTTCCTATGGGGGAATTTGCTTATAAATCACCTTGTCTGTAGCAATGTGGATGGATGGAAGACTAGGGTGGACTCAGGCCTAGGCTGAAATCCAACCTTCCTTTCATGCAGAGGATAGTTATAGAGGAGTAAACTGCTGCATTTTGTAGTGGTGGTGTACTAATGTATTCTACTAATAAATAGAAAAGCAGAGCCTGCACAATCTGGAAGTGATAACTGCTTTTCACACAACATGCAATTTCCATTTTTTATTAGGTCCTCTCACACTTTTCCTCATTAGTTCACCACAGGATCATTGATTTTATTTCTGCAAGCTTGTCTTAATTGTGCTAAAACAAACATTTTGGGTATGAGGGACCCTCATGCTTCCTCCCATCTGTTTCCTTAACCTCCTTGCCACAGTCATGTTCCTGAATTTGCTTTCTGCAGTGCCTATGCAGGGACACCACAATGGGCCTTTCAAAATTGAAAGGCATTTCATACTTTTCAAAGCCTACAGCAAATGTACAATGCATTAAATTTTACGATTGTGTTTGTGCTTCCATTTTAATGTATTACTTGAATGGAAACTCTGGTGGAAGTACTCAGTACAAAATCTTAGTGTTTGCTGGGTACCTGCCTCAGGACCTGGCGGCAAAGTTCCATGTCCAGCTCTGCTTGCAGCAGAAAGTTCTCTGCGCTTTCCATTACCAGTGCCAGCCCTGCCAGAGATGCAGATACCTCACACGTTAACACAGACTTGTGCAGGGTGGAGAGCAGAACTGTGCAGAACCATCCTGAGTACCCAGGATCCTCCTCCACTTGGTCTCATTTCAGCACACCCTTAAGCAGGCACCTTGCACAAAGTGAAAGCTCCTCAGGTTCTGTTCTCTGTGCTTTCAGGATATTGGGGGGGAAAATTGTAAAATGAAACTGAGAAATGTTGGTAATCCTCTCTCAGCTTAATATGAAATAAAATAATGAAATATATTTTTGAATGTGTTTCTGTGAGGTTTCTGTGGTGTGCTCTGTTGCGGAGCAATTGCAGGCTTCCCCCTCTGTTCTGTGCCTCCCACATTTCTTTACTTCCTTGAATTGACTTCTCTTTGTTTTACTTCTTGCTCAGATCCCCAAAGGATCCTGATTTATATCTTAATCATCTTTTTTACTTCCTTCGTTGAATGACTTGTTCTCCATTCAGCAGGGCCCCAAATCCCACTGCTTCTCCCCGAGCTGCCCCAGTCCCGTTTTGTCCCTGCTCCTCTCCCACTCCGGCTCACGCCCTCTGTCCTTTTCCTGACCTGAGTTTGTAACCTCTCAGTCAGCCGTGACTCTGCTTTCTCCACGTCCTTTTTACCCCCAGGCATTCCTCAATTCCCAGCCTTACTCTTCAACATCATCTCTCAAAAATTTTTCCTCCTAGACTTCATTGCCAGAATGATCTGTGCTGTGTTAATTTTGTGGCTCATTCCCTGCACCTCCCTTCCGATGGGAACTTGGCCATACCATCTCTCCTCTTTCAGTGCACACAGATGCAGCTGCAAAATTATTTTGGGTTTTTGCCCTCCTCTGTTGTGGCTTCTTGAGTTCCTTCAAAGAACCAGCAAGATTGTCTTTGCTGGTTAGGCCTTATCTTCGCTTTCCTGTCTCACTAAGTACTGCAAAATCAAGTGGGAAAAAAGGAGATTGAGGAACACATCCATGGACACACACTCTGGAATCCCTGTCCTTAGCCAGAGTGGCTGCTCCCAGGCAGGACGGCAGCCATCCATCACAGCAGTGTTCCAGCACAGGTCTGGGAGGGAAATATCCAGGGGCAGCAAAAACTCCAAAATGAACCCTCTTAGTTTCATCAAGAAAGCAGGAGAAAAACCTTTTTTCTCTCAAATATGTTACTGTTTAATCTTTTTTATTAATTCCAATCCATTCTCTTGGAAAAAAAAAGTAGAATTGAAAACCATTGAAATTAAATAATACTCCTTAAAAACACTTCTCAGCCAACTCTTTAGTTAATTCAACTTAATCACTTAATCCAACCCCAAATTTTTGGTTCCACAAACTGTTGACATAAGAGTAAGTCTATCCAGAGTCAGAATCTCCGGGGATGTTTCACACGGTTGCTGCTGTGAACAGACTCACACTGAGAGGCGTGGGAGTCAGGCGCAGGTGGGAGTGCAGCGCATTCTCATCCTGAGGAATTCCCGTTTCATTTGGAATGGGAGGCAGGCTGAGGAAAGGGAGGTGCAGTGTTTGGGTCTCGGCGCCGCTGAGCTGTCGCTGTCAGCCAGGCGAAGGCACTCATGCATGTGTGATCAAGGGGAGCAGCTCCAGCAGAGCCCTCCGAGGGGCTGCCCAGGGGGCTGCCAGGCTCGGCCTGCCGGGGCTCCTCTGCCTGCCCGTGGGGATAGCACCTGCTGCTGTCCCCTTGTCCCTGGCTCCTGCCGTCCCCTTGTCCCTGGCTCGGGAGCCGCTCAGTGGGCACACAGGGCTGGCCGAGGGCAGGGGACGCTGCACCCACTGATCCCACCTCTCACCCACCCAGCCCTGCTGCCCCTGATCAGCCCCACGGAACTGTGAGCAAGGAGTGGAAGGGGAAGGATCGGCTGGAGCAATTGCTCGAGAAGTAGTGGGAGGTCAAACGGGCAGACCCACAGGTGCAGGGTGTGCACAGCTCAAATCTGGGACTGTCGCCGAGCACTTGTAGTAGAATGAATCTATCTGGAATAGGCTTTTATACACTGACATCATTGTTAGGAATTTTGTCCTTTATTTCGAATATATTTAACCTCCCAAATACACTGCCTCAGTACAAATGTTGTTTTCCGTGCATTTGGAGATGTTCAGAGGAGCTCGGCCGTTTGTCCGAGTTCAGTCCAGCACCCGATAACGCTGTGTGTAACCCACAGGCCTTTCTTTATTCTGTTCTTGACTTACACACGATTTTAGTCTAGCCCCATTCTCCCCATTATGCCGTCTCTTTTCTGCCGTGGCCGCAGGTGTGAGCAGTACTTGGTGCTTCTCAGGTGTTTCTGCAAGGCCCAGCAGTGACTGCACGTGCTCTCTGTCCACTGTCTCGCTCCTTCCTTTGTGCAGCCCTGACACATCCCTACAGGCCACGGGACATTCCTGTTAAGTTGTCCATTTTAAAGCTCTGTGCAGTTCTCCTGTCATCTCTGGCAACACAAATTGTTCCCAGCAGCGTTTGTTTGTTTTCTTGGAATAATTTCATTTGCAGTTGCTTTCCAATGCATTTTCCCTGCTTTGCATATTGCTCTGTCTGTGCCTGTTAGGCTCTTCAGTTTCAAGACATTTCTAAACTGTTCTTAGTCCTAAATAATGTTAGACTCAATTTGAACCATGAGCCAGTATTTCATAGGGAATTACACATAAATCAACAACACCTGTCCTCATAAAAGAAATTTAAGACTTTGTGTTCATACTAATTTCCTTTGTGCCTGAAGAAGAAAGCACAGCCATAAACCAAGGGCTGTTCAGCAAGGATTATTTCCAATAACATTAAAATTATTTACAACAGTATTTACAATAAACCTGATAGAATTTTCCTTTACATGTAAATGAATGAACCTTCCAGAAACAACCTCAATGTATGTAACTGCCTCTCTCACAGGCGCTTCATCCTCATCAATCCCGGGATTGTTTCTGTTACAGAGTTAAAGAGCCAGAATAAATCAGAATCTTTCTCAGCAGGATTTTAAGTCAACACCATTTAAATTAAATGATACTACTACAAAAAAAATCATCACCACACTTTTGTACTAGTTATGCTTTGAAGTTCTTGTGACAGGAATAGACATTTTAGCTTAGTAAGAATCAACAACAGAAATTTTCTTTATTAGAGTGTCTTTAAGAACCCATGAATTTTCAAAGTGTGACTACAGTTTTGAGGTTTCATGGGAAGTGTGAGGTATTTTAGATAAATTTATTGCTGTTTCACCACCAGCAATGAAATTTTCTAATGAAAAAAGCATGTTTGATTTCAAATGTGGGAAACAGGCTACTAGGAATATTACAGCTTAATTTTGAAAATTCCAAACAGACAAAATTTCTATTAAAATACTCTTTAACAAAAAAGAAATCAATTTAAGAAGTGCTACAAGTATTTTTAATTTCATAATAGGGATAATAAATTTCCTAAACTGTTATTTCTAATAAAAATAACCCTCTGTCTATGTATTATTCTTTTATGTTGTTCTCCATCAGATCCCTCTTGCACTGAGGTGGGAGATTGCATAAAGGAGCATATACCTTGTTATACAGGGAGCATGAATATTAGCAAACGTGTACATCCTTCTGCCTTGTAGACCCATGTTTTATTCAGAAGTGCTTGGGGTTTATTATGTTTAAAGTGAAAGATTTTTCAGAAAAGGTTTGAGTACAATAAACCAGCCTCACCGGGCTTTTTTTTTTGGCATTCACAGTGCATTTTGAAACAGCAATATTGTCAAGAGACTTTTATAGCCTTGCAAACATTTTAGGAACAATTAAACCTGTCTCTCTTAGACTGGCCTGTTTCCAAGTACTGTCTAATGAATGAGATTCCCAGTTAACCATGACTGGAAATAAAAGACAGAAGGGATGTTCTGAGGGACTCAGCTTTCCCCAGTTCTGCTCCCACTGACTTTGTCAAGGAGAATTTGGAAACCCAACAGCCGGGGTTAAAGCACCGCACCTGGGTGTCCCCAGGGATGCCACCCAAGCTGATCTGGGCACCCACAGTTCTCAGGGAACATTTGTGGTGTGACTGTCAAAAGGAAAAACTGAGATTTAAAAACGTTTAAGGGAATGGGGTAGGGGGACACACCCTGCAGATGCTCAAATTGCAATATGCACACAACCTCAGTTTAAACCCCCAAACTGAATAGCTACCAAGTCACGTTTTTGATGAAGTACAGTTGGAGATGTACACCTTTATTCTGGCTCGAGAGCTAATTACATTCTCCAACCTGTCTAGATGCAGCCGAATGGGGTCTCTAATTACCGTGCAGTCATTGGCTTCCCAAGCTCTCTTAGACGAAAATAAAACCCAAATCCTGCAACACTGGAACAAAGAGGAAAATGGCATTGAATAGTAAAGCCATTTCACCTGGGTTTCTATGCTGACACAGAAAGAAATAAAAATGAGAAATGTACATATTCTTCCTATCTCTGCAAGCAGCTGGCACCGGAGCACTTCAGGTGCCACCTCCCAGGGTGGGGAGCGACATGGAACCAATTTATGTCACCCAAATGACCGGGCACTGACAGTGTCTGTCTGCCGGGTGTGCCTTTGGGGCTGGGACAAGCACCGTCAGCTTAATTTGCAGCTTTTCCACATGGAAAACAGCAGAGGTCCGGTCAGACCACGTTATTTGTGAACTTCTGGGGTTTGAGCAGCACTGCAACACAACAAAAGAGCTACTTGAAAGAAAAAGGAGTCAAGAGCATATTCAAATCATCACAGGAAGTTTCAAGCATTTCTCACTATTTCCAAATGCACTGGGAAATGATCCAGCTCACCCAGTGCCCAACAAATATTTATATTGCTGAGGATGAAGGGGGTTTTTTAGAAAATAAGCATCATAGAAATAAGTAGTTAAGCAAAAGGAACTGTGCTTCAACACAAAATTGCTGTTATTGTGGGTGTTGCTTGGTTTTATCCTTTCAAACAACAGAAGTGGAGTTCCAGTTCCCACCTTTCTCCCTGGTTCAGTTAATGACATGTCATGCAGATCTTGTAAAATAATTGTGATCTATTTATTAGCTCTCTGAATCAACAAACTTCAGTCAAATTGCTATCACAAACCTGACAGACAGTCTTACACATAAGTACACCTTTCATAGGCACATCTCCAGCTTATGAAAGGGACTGACAAATCAATCTCAGGGGAGAGTTCTTCAACCAAAATGAACCACAGATCTGATTTTAAGAGATTTGCATTGACAGGTGGCATTCTTCCTATTCTAATGTTAGTTTGCATTTGCCGAAAATTATGAAAAATTAGAAGAGGTGCTACAAGCCAAGCAGTCTGACTTAAAACTGGAAATAAGCAGACAGAATCCTTTCTTTTGTGGTTAGTCTGGAGCTTGCATTGCTGGAAATAGGGACTGAGTGTTAGTAACTGAGGAGCACTGAATTTTATCACTGGTCCTCTGTTGAATCATCCTGCCTATGATGGGAAGGTGCGCATACATGAAAGATTAAATTCAATATTAATTCAAATATTACTCAACTGGCAGAAAATAGAAATGTAATTGGAAGTTTGTAACGATTTCTAGGTTTAATGTGTAAAGACAAATCAAGCATCATGACAGCCTGACCAAATTCTAAACAGGAGTTTGTGGGCCAGCTGCCTCATAGTCTGCCCTGTGAAGAAGTTCATCAGCATGTCTGTTTACATTAGGCATCCTACTCCCATCCTTATAACTGGAATGCCTGAGGTGACAAAAGTAGAGGGACTATAAATGCCAGGTGGGCTTAAATACTAAAATTCTTTCTCCCATTCATGCCCAGTGAAAACCAGAAATGGTGGAAGACATTAGACTCCCACCTGTATCAAGAGGCAAATCCTTTTTCCATTGCTGCAGAAAATCTAGTGACCAAGGAGGTGCAGAGAGTCCCTGGGAGCAGGGGCAGACCCTGACAACAAAGAGTGCAGAGGTGCTTGGCCTTTAATATAGAGATTTTTCATTCTCTGGGGAGAGCTGTAGGTCTGTAACAGTGAGCATGAGGCGAAAAGAGATTTGGGCAATGTGAAATGTATCTTCTACCTATTTCAAGGACTTAGCACAGTATATAGGAATGAGTGTGTAAAACACTAACCTTGAAGATTTTCGCTGTTAAAACCAGGAGCGAGAAGGATCCTGACACAGATGTAACCCCTGACCTGCAACTGCAGGTGATGATGAATCCCAGCCCAGCCGCCTGTTGAACATCAGGGGAGTGCTTTCCACTCTGTCAGACCGTGGCATGAAGTTTGCCGTGGTGTGGGTGCCCATGGGCACTTCTGAGAGCCAGGAGCATCATCATCAGTGTGTCTCATTTTCCGTAACAGCCTTCAGAAGCCTTCAGCCAGGCTGAGGAGAACACAGGCCTGACACCCCCAGCCAACACAAGGAGTGAAGGCTGTCGGAGCAATCCACACTCTCTCCTTGCACTGGGAGAGAGCTCTCGCATTAGTGGGGTCTAGAAAATAATTGCCCAGCCTTGGCTGGTGGGCATGCGATCATTTTCTGCTTGGAAAGACGAGCAAAAATGCTCCCGTCCGACATTCAATTAGAAGAACTGTTTGGTGCCAAAGCGCCAAGGGAATTTTAAGGGACCAGTTATTGCTGCTTTATGCATAATTCTGAATTTGCTGCTCTAATGAGCCCTTCTCTATATCATCCGTGACTGTCACTCAGCTTGGTGAAAATGGCTTGGCCTGACAAATCCTGTTAAGCCTCAGAAATTAAATGCGATCTGAAAATGCCCGAATCCACACCCGTCGCACCACATGCTGCTTTGATCAGCAGCGTTAGCCAAGCAGGCTTGGAGGAGAGCCAGCAAACCCAGTGTCCTGGAGTGATCATCGGGAGCCACCCCCCGCCCTGAGGATGGCAGGGACTCCACACTCCTTGGGATCACCCCCCAGACAGGGAACAGACACAACCTAATGGAGCTGAGGTCATTCCATTTATTTATTTTCCAGATGTAACTGCCAGGGAAGAGGCAATGTTGCAGGATCTCTGTAGGGCTGTAGAGATTCCTTAGCTCTACCCTACAAAAGCCTTTTCCATACAGCCCATCAGCAGAAGTGTTGGCCCATCTTCGTCTTCCACTGGCCAGCTGCAAACAGAAAATTTAAAAAAAAACAGTATTGGGGGAGGAGGAAGTAACAGACTGGGTGGCTTGTGGCATTGTCCTGTCTGTGATGGTCAGGTAGGAAAAGCTGGAGCTGAGGGGGAACATTCAGATAGACTTTTGGATTAAAGACCTTACTTCAGATTCCCTAAATCAAAGCATGTTTCTAGGAATTGATTCTGACAGTTATGTTTTTAATGATTTATTTTAACTAAAAGATCTCTAATGGTAGACCAAAAAAAGCAGTAGGGTCATGAAAAAATTATCTAAAGAAAAATACAAGGAGAGGTTGAATCCTGTAGCGTTGATTTTAGAGCTGCAAAATAGAAACTGACCATTGAGTATTTTCTTGCATATCATCAGTAGACCGGGAACACAAATACCATGAGAACATCTAGAAATTCACCTTGAGGTCCATTCTGATCAACTGAAACTCTGAGGAGCTCATGGCAACTGCAGGGACAGCCCGTCTGAAGGCTGGCAGAGAAAGAATGCCAGAGCCCCACAGGATGCCCCTCAAAGACTCACCTGGTGCCAGGTGTCCAAACCCCAGTCCCTGCCAGCCTCCTCAGAGCGGCCAAGGGGGCCATTTGCAGCGGGAGGACAACAATGGTGAACGGAAAGCTGATCTGTCTCACGGCTCTCCTTCATCTGATACTCCCTACAGCCCCTGCAAGCATTTCTTTTGAGTCAGAAAGCTCCTGCTGGGCTCACCGGGTGAGAATTCTTGGCTATCGCACCTCTTCCCATCACTTCCACTCAGCAGCTCCCCTCCCCGCCCCAGCTGTCAGGTTTAATCTGCTCCCGTTGGGAACTGCCCTGCTAGGAGCTCTTTTCAGTTCCAGTCGGGCTGAGTTGGGGAGATGCACTTTGGGGGCTGCCGGGGGCGTTCCGGGGGGAGACACCGGGGAGCGGGGGCAGCGCCGTGTCCGCAGCGGAGCTCGGGGCAGCTGGAAAGGTCACACCGAGCGCCGCTGATTCTGGCATGAGACTCTCATGTGAGCTCCGTGGTTTGATGTGGGGACGGAGCACAAGTCAGCATTCACGCCAGATGACAGCCAGTCATCGCAGAGGTGTCAGTCACGAACGGCGACTGCCGGAGGGACGCCGCTCCTGCATCAGCTGCTCTGGCAGAGTCTCCCGTGAGCCTGCAGCAGAACAACCATCTCACCACTCCTGTGCCATCGTCCTGTTTTTAACCCCAGCAGCTCCACAGGTCGAGTTCTCTCTCACTCGGTGCAGCCAGAGGTACACAGGTACTTCATGCCACGGGGGTAGCTCTTCCTTCCTGCAGCAATAACCCATCACCACCGAGCTCTGCGGGAGGGTTTCCGCAGCAGGACAGCAGAACCATGGCAGTTCTCACTCCCTGCTCCCGGGCAGGCTGCTGGCCAGAGAGGGGGTCACTGCCCCTGGCCCCTGCGAGCCCCAGGGCTGAGCCCCGGGCCCTGCAGCGCTGTGCTCTGATGGGCAGGACGGGAGTGGTCACAGAGCGGCTCAGCTGGAGGGGAACAGAGGCGCTCACCTGCACGACTCTTGGGCAGAGGAGGTGCCAGGTCCTCCAGGACAGCTGACCTGGGGCAGATCCACGTCCCCACATCCCCGCCGCTGCGCTGGTACTCTGCACCAGCCTCCGTGCCTTGTCCCACACGGCCATTCACAACAGACGGGTAAATAGGAAAAGAACCTGTGAGGCCCGGCCTCTGCAAAGGCAGGCAGTGGCGCAGCAAAAGGGCACAGCGATCCTGCAGGGGGAGAGGGAAACCTGGGAGAGTTCAGCGAGACAAGTTGTTAATTCGTTATACATTCTGCAATAAATCCCAAGAGAAGCCAAAACAAATTCCCCGCGGCCTCATTTCCATCCCTCCTCCCTCGGGAAAGCCGCTCTCCTGGGAAGGGAAAGGAAAGCCTCGCTCTGCAGTGCTGGCCAGTGTGCTGAGTGTGGTGCGCAGCCATCGTTGCTGCCCCGGCCCCGCGGGTGACCCCGGCACAGGCGGCGGAGCAGAGGCAGCACCGAGNGAGCCCCGGCCCCGCGGCAGGGCAGGAAACCCCCGCCGGAGCCGCCCTTCCTTCCTGCGCCCCGGGGCCGCTCGCTCAGCGCCGCCGACGCTCAGCCAGCGCTCTGCGCCTAAATTTAGAGCTTCCCATCTCACCCAATCGCTTCGCAGAATCTCTGAAAAGCTGCCGCGGTTGTAAGTCAAAGCATGAGAAACGCATGGTAGGAAAACCACCCAGATTTCTGCTTTCCTAGCATTTCTCTGCTCCTGGACTTTACCTTGACCCCCAGGAAATGAATGAGGCCCAGGCTGGCAGAGTCCCTGTTTGGAGCCCTGAAACACCCACTATTCAGTTCAGCATGTGCAAAGGACTACCAGCCTCTGAAACCACAAAGCTGTGTCCGACTGTTACAACATGCTGAAAGCCTGCAACGGTGAAGCTGACACAGCAAATGAGAGATCCTGGGACAACATCTGGTCCCCCTGACGCAGGCTGAGTTTCCCTGAAGAGAACCCAAATCTACACATTTAACTTGTACTCTCTTACCTGTTTTTTCTTTTACAAAGATAAAAAGGCAGCGCAATCCCCTGCACATCACCTCGAGCAAGAAAACTTCAACACAGTTAGCTGTGACCAAGAGTTCTTCTTCATAATGAATGTTGCACTTCTTGGAGCTACAGAAAGCCACCCATCCCCGGGAGCTGCTGCTCCGTGTGCCGGGTGAGGGATGGTGTTTGGGCATTTCCTATGGGCAGACCCAGCTCAAACAGGACTGACCTGCCAGGGGCCTTTGGGCACAGCCACCTTCCTCCAGACCCCGCTGTGCAGAGCAGCCTTGCAGAGAGTGCCTGGAAGGTGTTTGTTCTTCCCACCAGTCATAAAATCCCACCTAAACCAACCCTGGAACAGACCCCTCAGGCTGAGCTGTCTGGCCTCGCTCACGGCTCCAGGCACAAGCCTGAACAGAACTATTCAATCCAGCTCAAAGCTCGAACCCGGGGGCTGTTGGCAGCACAGGGAACACCAGGTCCTGCTTCCATGGCAGACTGGCAACGTTCTCATTCTCCTCTTTATGATTTCTCTTTGCTTCACCACGGTATCATTTAGGGTCTATTTTCATTCTGATCCCCAGCAGGACCGACTGAGGTCTGTAAAGCCCAATTGGAAACTCTTTAGCTCAGCCAGGAGCATTACAGGCAAAAGTAAACAAGCTATGAGGGTGTATTTTTCTTGGCTATTTACCCTACTGCTGTTAGGACATACAGGCAGACTGAAGAGTCACATCTTTTTCCTATTCCAGCTTTTTCCACGCTGATCTGCTGCACAGTCCAAGAAGCAAGTTTAAGAGTTACCATAATTAGGCGTCCTCAGAGCTCCCACCACCCGACAGACACATGGCACAAAGCCATGCCACTCGTGGTTGGTTGTTGGTTTTGTGAGTGACTAAAGACTACTGGGCACCCTCCTTAATCACGGAATCTCAGGATGGTTTGGGGTTGGAAGGGACCTTAAAGCCCATCCCATCCCACCCCCTGCCGTGGGCAGGGACACCTCCCACTGTCCCAGGCTGCTCCAAGCCCTGTCCAGCCCGGCCTTGGGCACTGCCAGGGCTCCTCAATGCGGGCTGCCTCATCTGTTGCATTTCTGTTCTCTAGACCAACCCTCCCTCTCCTCCTCCCGCACCTTCCTGCAGTTTTCCTGCAGCAGCAGCCTGTTCCTGCTGTCAGCCCCCTCGTGTCTCCAGGAGCCACGCTCTCAGCCCGGGCTGAGCACAGCCCTGGGGAGCACGGGGCACCCAGGGGCAGCTGCAATTAAAACTCTCTCAGCGTTCATGTGCAGGCCAGCTGTAATGGCAAGCACTGTGACTATTTATCCAGTCTGGGCAAGTGTAAATCAGCCTTTCCTCATCTTTTCATTTTTTAAGGAAATCGACCCCTTTACCAATATTCCTGGGAATCATTCATGTTTCAGCTGTCAGTAGTATGGCATTGAAAAAAATCATTGATCAGTAATAGAATTACCTGAGATCCTATGCAACCAACTGAGATAAGCTATAAAAATCCCCCAGCCCCACCCCACAGGAGAGGAGCTGGTGGGTTCAGGACGCTCAAGGTACTGAGAAAGACCTCACTGGGGTCTGATCAGATGTAGGAAAGACCAGAGATTGAGGTCTGTGACAAAAGCCCCATCCCAGACAGGCAGCAGGGACAGCACAGCTGCTCAGGGAAGCTCCACAAAAATATTATTAAGGAGAAAGCCTGAGTTTGGGTTAAACAGGAACAGAGGCAGCTTAGAATAAAGATCAGTTTTGCTAAAATAAAGAAGAAAGGCACCGCTTTCACCAAGCTTCTCTCCCGCCCCTTATTTGCATTTTCTGATGCCAGCTCCCTGCTACAGCATGGGAACGGTCGGACCAAGTGATGGATCTGCAGGTTTCTATGGTGATCAGCACAGAAATTGCCTGCCCAGCCGTGTGTGAAGGGAAGCATCCATGTCAGAAACTGCAGATTGTATGGTGAGAGAAAACCCTGCTCTGGACTGGGGTGTCGGGGTTGTGCTGCAGAGGCCCAGAGCTCACTCACCAGCCTGGGGATGTCTGTGCAGGACAGTGTGGGGAGGTGAGAACTCATCAGAAATACTAGCAATCACCACTGAGTAATTACACAACATCATTTAGAAATACCGATAACACACACAGTACATAATCTTTCTAAATATCTGAAATATCAATTTCCTCTCATCCTGTTCCCTGGGAGCAGAGTCTGAACCCTACCTGGCTGCGCTCTCCTGTCACAGAGTTGGGGAGAGTGAGAAGGTCCCCCCTGAGCCTCCTTTTCTCCAGGCTGAGCCCCCTGCCAAAGGCACATCTGCCAAGAAAAGAAAGGGATTCAATTCCTGTATTTGGTGACTGCAGATTGTAGAATGTTCTGAGTTCATGTTCACTGTCCTCATGAACTACAGCACAAATCCTCATCTCTATAAAAGTGTTAGCTCCTTAGAAACCTGTAAATCAGAAAGTGAGGGGGAGAGAGGGTTGCTGAAGAAACAACCTCGAATCCCAGCACTTAAGGCAGAAGCACTGATTCCATCTATTTAGGCTATTCCCTGAAGGGAAGTCTGGATAATAAAAATGAGCCCTGGCAACAGGACAAACCTCGTTAATCGATCCAGACTAAGCCACTGGCTGGCACTTTTCAGCTGAGAAACATCAAGTACCTTCCCCTTGAAAACCTTCCCCTGCGGCTGGCGGGGAAGGTGATGGGCTAACGACACGAGTTAATGCACTTCCTCCCTTTAGGAATCAAACCTCGAACTTGTCAATTCAAGTACAGCTGGGAGTAGACACTGATCTAAGTTTAAAAAGGGAAAAAAAAATCATAATACATGTTTACTCTCAGTCTTTACCCAGACGGGCTCAGAAAAGCCAGGCAGTTTGGTGAAACATAAATGGAGAAACATAAATGCCAACTCCTAAACATATTATGGAACCAGCGTGGCTGAGAAAAAGGACAGAGTACACACGATGATTTTCTTTTCCGAAGTCAGTTACTGCAGCTCCCCAGGCTGAATGCAGCAGCTGCAAACCTCCCGAAAGCAGCTGCTCCGCCAGCCCTCGGAGGCTCCGCAATGGGGCCGACCCTGCGCACGAACCCGGCCCGGCCCGGCCCGGCCCGGCCCGGCTGTCCCGGGTCACTCGGGGCCAGGGCGGCAGGGGGGCAGCAGGGGCTGTGTGCCCGGGCAGGAGGGGGGCAGCAGGGGCTGTGTGCCCGCACAACAGGGCAGCAGGGGCAGCAGTGGCTGTGTGCCCGGGCAGGAGGGGGGCAGCAGGGGCTGTGTGCCCGCACAACAGGGCAGCAGGGGCTGTGTGCCCGGGCAGGAGGGCAGCAGGGGCTGTGTGCCCGCACAACAGGGCAGCAGGGGCTGTGTGCCCGGGCAGGAGGGCAGCAGGGGCTGTGTGCCCGGGCAGGAGGGCAGCAGGGGGGCAGCAGGGGCTGTGTGCCCGCACAACAGGGCAGCAGGGGCTGTGTGCCCGGGCAGGAGGGCAGCAGGGGCTGTGTGCCCGGGCAGGAGGGCAGCAGGGGGGCAGCAGGGGCTGTGTGCCCGCACAACAGGGCAGCAGGGGCTGTGTGCCCGGGCAGGAGGGGGGGCAGCAGGGGCTGTGTGCCCGCACATCAGGGCAGCAGGGGGGCAGCAGGGGCTGTGTGCCCGGGCAGGAGGGGGGCAGCAGGGGCTGTGTGCCCGCACAACAGGGCAGCAGGACACGGTGCCGGGGTGCCCGCACAGCAGGGCACGGTGCCGGGGTGTTCACAGAGCAAGGCACGGTGCCGGGGTGCGGGCAGGGGCACAGCAGGGCACGGTGCCGGGGTGCCCGCACAGCAGGGCACGGTGCCGGGGTGCGGACAGGGGCACGGCACAGCCACACAGGCTCGGGGCCACCCCACCACCAGCAGCTGCTGCCGCCCGGCTCTGCTGCCCAGCGAGCCTCGCACAAAGAAGCAGCATCTCCTGACACCACGGCTGAGAAGAGTTTTGCAGCAGCACGGCTGCGGGAGCACACGTGGGAGCCCGATGTTACAGGGCTGCAGCACCAGGAGGTGCGAGCAACCGAGCACAGGAAATCGCCTTTGGGAAACCTGGGAGCTGAGAGTGAAACCCCAGCACCAGCCCTGCTCCCTCAGACCTGCCTAAAAACACAATGAAGAGGCACGTATTCAACATGACCGACAAAGAGTAGAAATTAGTAGCCTATAAACAGTAAATATATAAACTTTTCTGTCATTATGTTACAAATAACTCAATACCCATAAACCTTTTAACAGCCAGAGGGAAGTCAGCAGCGTGGTGACTGCTTCTCATCAGAACAAACCCCTTTAATGACTTCAACCCTGAACATTAATCAGCATTTGTTGCTTAAAATTAGCGTTTGCCAGTTCGCTCGCTATAGCACAAAGCCCGAGGATGGCAGGTCCCAGCCGGGCGAGGGCATTGCCGTTCATCCCCTGGGTGATATGTCAGAGCAGGCAGAGCTGCTGTCGCACAGCACCTGTTCTGCAGCCCGTGAAATGCGCGGGGACTGCAAGGACAGGGGCTGGAACGGTACATTGCGGTAACCCTCGGTAAGCCTGGAGCCGGTCATTGAGCTCCGGCTCCCGGGGCTGCCCTCAGCCCGGGCAGGCTGTGCCCCGGCCGGGGACACTTGTGCGGCCCCCGTGCCACACGTGGGCCCTCACAGGGGGCC